>SKCR01039882.1:0-141114 GCA_019454045.1 Zanthoxylum bungeanum
CATGCAAGTGCGATAGGGGATGTGTTTCATCACCGATGGTACGGGAAACAGCTTCGCTCTGGATAGACCCCTCGGAATCCCATTGGTATTATGACTATGTGTCTATGGGAGTCCCGACATCAGGGTAGGTGTTTATGGTCTTAACCTGAGACTTGTACCGCTAATGCTTATGACAATCAGTATGCTTTTGTTGAGGTCGTCTAGGACTCTAACCGGTTTCTGTGTACGCCGATGCTGGGTATATTGAGAATCGTAGAGTGTTAGGGTATGATGTCAAGACGGAAGTAATCACTCCAGTCATAGTGGAGATGATGTCACGCAGGATACGGTATTAGTGCTCTTAAGTGCTGGCCAGCCATCGGGATATTATGACAAGGTCATGTATATCCGATTATAGAGACTAGTTACCAGACATCCGACATGTGCTTCGTACGGGGCAGCCACATATCCAGCCCCAGGCCTAGCACTGACTATCCGATACTGGGCCGATATACAATATACTTGGTATACTACGCTTGATATAGATCTTAAATATTCTTAGAGAATATGACCGGAGAATTGGATAGACTTCGTGCTTTGCTAGAAGCCGATCTTGTCTCGTAAATCGGTAGAACGTAGTACTTGGTACGTACGTGATTCGATACTCGACGACCGCATTTACTGCCGAATTATCCGGGGATCTCATGGGTCGCTTCCCGATAATGCACCGATGACGCATAACTCGCACTCATTAATAATCTGGGATTATATAGAAGAAAGAGAAAATTAATCTAGGATTAATTACGAGATATTTTATCTAGGATAAAATATCGTCTAAGAGAGATAACGATTAATTTGGAATTAATCGATAAATTAATATATTCGATATATTAAACGAAATTAGATTTCGACGCGGTATTGAAATTGGATTTTAAATCGGGCGAACGAATTAATTTAGAATTAATTCGTTAGCGACGTGAATAGTGAATTCGCTAGGCGTAATCATTTAATTACGACGCGACGGAAAACTCGCTAATTGGGAATTAGCGAAACCGAGCCCGAGTGTGATTACGAGCGCATTCGTATTTCGAATTCGAGTGCGGCGACGCAAGTCACATCAAGCGTCAAATCATTCGTCACATCAAGCGTCAAATCAAATGTCACTTTGATTGATGTGATTGATTGATTGATAGACACACATCACTTTATTAAAGTAAAATGAATAGTTGATGTGTGTGGTTGGAATAGTGTTGGTGGTTGATCAAGCCATTTCCATTTGACTTTATTTGATAAATTAAAGTGGTAAATGCTTGTTATTTTTTAGAAAAATATATAAAGCATTTGGTAATTCATTTTCACATGTCAACCATTACACATTTCCTCCATTTTCTTCTCTCTTTCTCACGCCCAAAAAGGGCTGTTTTCTCTCTTCTGCACAGCTCACAGGCGTGAGCTTATGGGAAGCAATGAGTGTGTTTTGTTGCAAAACACAAGTGCTAGCACACTTACGAGAGTTGCGAAGGTGTTAGGGAAGTCCACCCATGAGGCGGGATCCGTTCAACGAAGCTTGGAGCTTGCGGAAGGACCATTTTCACGCCCAAAACAGTGAGCAAATTCTGCACAGCAGTGGTGCCAAACCAGTGAGCGTTTTTGGCTCCATTCGGCTTCAAATCGACTCAACCGATCGATGTGAGTATTCCGCAACTTCGTCGATATGTATTCGCAATGTTTTTCATGCTTATAATCGATCCGGGACCTTAATAGAAACCAACAAATTGGGCCAAAAGCTTCTGAAATGTTGATGGGCCACTCTGTAGAAATTAGTTATGTAGCTTGTGTTTGGGAACATTGTCGTTTGGATCCATTCAGACATTTTGTCATGAGGTATGAGCTTGTTGGGCCATTTAGATTGGGACAAGAACATATCTTATGATGATTGGGCCAAAAGCTCCTAAAACGCCAATGGGCCATTATATGTTTGTGTTTAGGAACATTATCATTTGGATACAGTTGGACTTCTTGCCATGAGATGTGAACTTGTTGGGCCATTTAAACTGGGACGAGTTCACTCCTATGACAGTTAGCCCAAAAGCTTCTATAATGATGACATGTCAATTTGTGTTAAAATTTTAATGAGTTGATATATTCCTTGTATCGCATGCATCTCATTCATCTCATGCATACATATATCCTGTTAACATCCTCTATGTCTAAAAGATATCATAGAGTCCCGTTGGGTTAGGGAAGATGGAAGACTCACCAAAAGACCGGTAACAGATATGAGTACATCCGATAACAAGATATCTCGCATGGACCAATTGGAGAATGGTTTCTCCAAAATTACCGAACAGTTGCAAGCCTTGACTACTGCCATGGAAAATATGGCTGTGCCCCATGTTGGGGGAAATTCTGAGAATGTGAGGCGTGAGGAGCGTCTGAATGGGTTGGGGGATGATATCCCCCGTTTTGATGATGATATGACAGAGAATGCAACATGCAGAGTGATTGGGTCTCAGGCCGAGATACAAAACTCCGTGACCAGGTAGAGTCCGTTACCCTAAGATGAAGGGTAAGGACGAAGACTTACTAGACTATGAGGCGATGACCTTTGAAGAACAGCTACCAGCTCAGTTCAAAATGCCTGATAGACCAAGTTCAATGGGAAGGGGGACCTGAGGTCCATCTCCGACAATATGTGTTAGTTAGGATTCAGTGGGCCTGACACACAGCGCGCAAGCTCAGAAGATGTTTGGGATGTCACTCGAGGGGACACCGGTGTGGTATCACAACCTTGAGAAAAAGGTTGAGGAAGATTGGAGGGAATTGGCAGATGCATTTCTGAACAGTATGTTGCAGACTTGAAGATTGATTTGTCACTCCGTGATTTGGAGAACACTAAACAGAAGCTGGAAGAAAGCTTCAAGGAGTATGTAGACCGCTGGAGAAGCCAGCTTCTGAAGATGCAGACTCGGCCCTCAGAGAAGGACCAAATCAAAATGATCATCAAGGGCACCAAGCCCTCCATTTATGGCAAGCTGAGGAGAATGACCTCCATGATTGCTGATTTTCGATAGTTGAGGGAAACTGTCATGGATATAGAAGAAGAGGAAGCTGAGAACCGGAAGTTTTATGGCCAGAATAGGAGGAATTTTGGGGGGCCTTCTGAGACCAAGCCCACTACTGCCTGACTACGAGTCCGAGGTCGATACCGTCAAGAACATGCGATTCTCCAATCTTGGTATACCTTTGTCAAAGGTATTTGAAAAGCTGAAAATGCAAGGACTTCTAAAACCTTTGGAACCTAGGCCATTTTCGAACCGTACCACCGTACCTAAACCTAAACCAATATTGTTACTTTCATCAAGAAAAAAGCCATGACACCGACAACTGTACTCGCCTTAGGCATGAGGTCCAAAACCTCATTGACTCCCATAAAATACCCAATCCAGAAAAAGAACAACACTAACACATACAAAAATCCCTTGCCTAATTACCACTCCATTCCACCACCCACACTACATGATCAACTCCTCCGGCCTACCCGAAACCTTTGTCCTCCAAACTCTCAACCACCAGGCTTCTTGCATCGAGGTAAATGATAACAGTAGTAAAGAACCATAGGTCAAGGAAGAAGGCAATGTTGCGAATGATGAAGTTATTCCTCCTAGTTTATTTGATCCTGCATTTTTGATATAAACATTGATTTAGTCTACATGTTCGAACCATTTTCTTAAATGATAATAAAGACGTTCATTTCGCTGAATTTCTTCCACCATATGAGTATATTTGAGAAATGCATTCAACCTTGGTACTATGAAATTCAGTGATGTTTAGAACACATGGAATCCTTGGGATAAGCAAGTAGAAGAGATAAAATAGCCATTCAGAAATTGGGAAATGGGGGCAGTGAAAACATCAGACTTGGAAGTGAATTAGTTCACCGAGCCGATCAACGTAGACAAATTGAAGTAGTGGCTTGCCTGAGGAAAAGAAGACTGAGCAGTCACCAAGAGAATTGGCAGAAGACCTAACCCAACGGGATATGAAACTCAATCATGCATGCATGCATACACGTAACGTATTTTGCATTCCTTTTTGTGTTTGTTTTGTATTCAAAGGTTTTGAAGAAGAAAAGAGAAAGCGGCAAAGAACAAGCTAATCAGAAACGGTGAAAAGCACAGTATCGGATTCAGGTAATAATCCCAGGGTTGAGGCCTATTTGAGTTTGAGTTTGGGGTATGACACTCTGGGGGCGAGGCCCACTAACATCAACATCAGTTTGAGGGAAAGACCCACAGTCAGCTCAATTCGGGAATAAAGCCCACATTAGTACAATTCAGGAACAAGGCCCACAGTCAGCTCAATTTGGGAATAAAGCCCACATTTAGTATAGTTCAGGAACAAAGCCCACAGTCAGCTCA
The DNA here is from genome assembly GCA_019454045.1 of Zanthoxylum bungeanum. NCBI lineage: Eukaryota > Viridiplantae > Streptophyta > Magnoliopsida > Sapindales > Rutaceae > Zanthoxylum > Zanthoxylum bungeanum. The sequence goes on from SKCR01039882.1 coordinate 4,401, forward strand.
GACATGGGATAAAGCCATCTCTCTCACACAGTTCGGGAATAAAGCCCATAGTCAACATAATTTGGGAACAAGGCCCAAGGAATAAAGCCCAGATTTAGTACAGTTCGAGAACAAAGTGTTGGTTTCTATTATATAGGTCCCAAACAAAGATTAAGCATATGAAATACTATAAAGAATATATATTTAAACATGAAGTATGGCGGAATCATACTTACAATGCCTTGTGATGAAGTAGAAGATCAAATGGTAGAAACTCCAAGTGGTGGAGGATTCGGCCAAGAGAAGAAGAAGACTTGAAGCTCCAAGCTTTTGTATTCCAAGCTCTTTGATGGTTTCCCTATCACCTCTTTTGATCCCTTGCTTGTGCTAGCAAAAATGGAGAAGTGGAAGATCAAATCTTCCTTGCCCTTGACAATGGTGTTCACGGCAATTTGAGAGAGAAGAGAGAATTTTGTGTAAAGACTTGATTAATTAATCTTTGTATTACCAAAAATCAATTTATATTTATGTTATAATTTATTAAATTTAATAAATCTATGACATAAACCATGCAATGGCTTAGAGTGTCAAACACTCAAACTCCATGCAATGCCTTTGAGTGAAATGCACACTATCACCATGCAATGCCTTAGAGTGTTTTATACACTATTAACATGCAATGCCATATCAATGACAAGTGTCATGTGGGCCCCACACGTTTCCCAATAAAAGTGGGCCCACGTCCACTCACGCGTTCGGGTTCGATATTTCCGAAATACCGAGCTAGCGTCGCGACGTTAATTAAATCGGATTTAAATAAATAATCGCTCCTAGCGAAATATTATTTACGTCGCTTACGAATTAATTCTAAATTAACTCGTACGCCCGAATTAAAATCTAATTTTAATTTCGCGTCGAAATCGAATTTCGATTATTATATCGAATATAATAATTATATCGATTAATTCCAAATTAACCGTTCTCTCTCTCTAAATAAGGCACTTTATCCGAGATAAAGTTTCTCCGCAATTAATCCAAGATTAATTAAGTTCGAATCAAATATCATAGGTGAATCTTCAGGAAGCGACCCAAGAGATCTCCGGATATTTTGGCAGTAAATACGGTCGTCGGATAATCCGAACACGTACGTACCTCGTACTACGTCTTTACCGATTTACAAGACAAGGTTGGCTTCTAGCAAAGCGCCATGCCTACCCAATTCTCCAGAAATATTCTTATAGGAATATAAGATCTGTATCAGGCGTAGTATACCGTAGTATTGCGTACATCGATCCAGTATCGGATGGTCACATGCTAGGCCTGGGGCTGGAGATGTGTCTGCCCCGTACGAAACATATATCGGACATCAAGCAACTAGTCTCTTTAAATCGGACAATCCTGACCTTGTCATATTGTCCCGACGGTTGCAACCTTTTATAGAGTACTAGTTCTGTGCCCTGCGTGATCATCACCTCCATATGTCTGAAGCGATACTTCCATCTTGACATTACATCCAGTACACTACGATTCTCGATAAACCCAGAAGAGGTGTACACAGAACCGGTTAAGGTCCCCAACCACCAAAACTAAAGTTTACCGATTGTCGCAAGTACAACAAATCACAACTTGGACAGGACACCGATGTGTAACAAAATTCTCATGATTCAAACACATCCTTAATTGACAAAGGTCTTGACTTTGGCCAACAAACCAATGCCAATTTCGGATCTTGAGAAAGAATCATTCAACGGAAGGAAAATCGCTTAATATTGTTTGAGGGATTTTTGCGTAATTGGCAACCAATTAATTTATCTTTGTTAGGTCTCATCATCATACACCCTTAAGCATGCTTCTAAAATATCATAAAGCGCGTAAAGTAAAATAATAGTGATATGCGGATGGATATATAAACAACTTGTTCCTAGAACAAATCACTCCCTTTCTCTCCCCGCTAGCACTATTCTACTAACTACCCAATTACATAATACAATAAGAGAAACCTCATTTACATTGAGGGGAATTAGGTGAGAAGAGAATACAAAGAGATAAAGAGATAAGGCTGGACACGCAGGTCCAATTTATAAATTCCAAATTTACAATAATTTCTAAAATTACCCTTTCTCTTCTAATATCCATCCGATATACACTATTCATTCATCACATACATATATATTCAAACAAGACATGCTTTTACAACCAATCTAATCCAATTAATTAGTCTTTGTTTAAGTGATCATCCAATGTTCAAACAACGGTTTGATTTTGCGCGAGTCCAACTCGATTGAGAATAAGTACACAAGGTACGAATTCGCGAATTATATCGAACTACTTATTAAATCTTATTTATTCGTATTCAATACTAATTCATTTATTTAATTCCAAATTAAATTTTACACTTTAATGTGCTTTAAGACTTAGATTCTAAATCTAATCTTATTGGGCCTCAAAGCCCAACTAACATCCAATGTTTAATTTATTCGAGTCAAATGGGCTTTCAATTGATTTATTAAGGCTTGGCTTTGTCAAAGTGGGTCATACCCAATTACCAAGCCCAAATAAGGAATCACCCTTAAGTGCGATAAAACCAATTTCAAGCCCATAAGGCCCAATTAAATTATTAAAGCCCATTAATTAAATTTTAATATTCCAAACATTAAAATCCAATTAATTAAAGTGTAATATCAAGATTAACATATTAAACCAAATATTCCAATAATACCCATTTAATTTATTAATCATGTATTGTTCAAAATAAATGTCCAACATTAATTTTAACAAAAAATCAACTCCATTTCATGTCCTTGTTGATTCGGCCAAGGTGAGTTTTTTGTGTCGATTTGTTTTTCAATCCGATTGAATTACTAATCTACGTCCCGCTTAACTGGAATCATTAGGTTTGTTGTGCCAAAGCCAAGGCTTAGTTGATTCAGAGGAAATGGTTAGGAAAATGTATTAGATGCATTGACATATGTATTAGATATATATGTTTCGGACTTGGATGTCCACCTACCGGATCTAGGAATTGGATGGGATCCAATTGATCTTCGAGATCTACCTAGTTAAATATCATACAACTTGTTGGCCAAAGTCAAGGTTGTGTGTTATTTAACGGATCCTAGCCCACTAGGAAATCCGATTTCCCGAGTTCTCTACAGAGGGTTAGAAACTTGAAGAAAATAGTGGGAGGCTATTATTGAATTTGCAATTTCATTCAGATATTTAGCCTTACGCGTCTTTCAAAATTATTTCGTCAATATTTTAAATAATTAGTTGGACTAATATATTGTTATTTTTATATGTAACAGTTTGACTGTACCCATAACATCGTTGACTTTATAGTTGGACTATAGTCGTCAAGATGACTGGCAAAGGTAATATCCGCGACATAATCATGGGCGATAATGTCTTCAAAGGGACAAACTTTGCCGACTGGGAAATGAACCTCAAGATTGTGCTTGGGGCTGAGAGGGTACTGTATACTATTCAGAGGCCTCTCCCGCCTAAACCCACTGAGCCACTGGAGCTAGAGTTATGGAAAACTCATAGTGATGATTGTGACCAAGCTCAGTCAGTTATGCTAGCTGCAATGACTCAGCATTTCAGACGCCAGAATAGGGACATGGATCCCTATAACATGATGGCAAGATTGCGTGATCTTCACCGCACTAACAAGCGGATGAAGAGGTACGAGCTAGTAAGGAAACTCTTCCGCTCCCGGATGACAGACGGCGCATCAGTTGAGGCCCACGGGACTCAAATGATCGCTGACATTGATGAGTTAGCCAATATGGGCATTGTCTTGGAGGCAGAGCTGACGATTGATATGATATTACAATCGCTGCCCGATACTTGGAAACAAATCATCATCAACTACAAGTTGATGGATACTGACGACACTCTCGGAGAGTTGTTGTCCGTACTGAAGGAGTCCGAAAAGGAACTCCTTAAGGGGAGCAAGCGCGAGGCGCATTATGCATCGACCTCTCATGCGCCAAGGGCCGGGCCCAAGGCAATTGGAGGTGCGAGAAAGAAGTTTCAAGAAGAAGGGCAAAGGCAAGTTGACAGTGGCTTCTAGGAAGCCAAAGGACAAATCTCGCGACATCTGCCTAAACTGCGGCAAGAGGGGTCACTGGAAACGTGACTGCCGAATGGGCATTGGGCAGAGGGAGGATATCAAGGCTAGCAAGGCTATCGCCTCTGGTATGTTTGTCATTGAGATAAATATGAATACTTCTAGTTTTAAAAATTGGATTTTTGATTCTGGTTGTGGTGCTCATATTTGTACTGATGTGCAGGATCTGCATGATAGCAGGGTGCTGGCGTCAGGGGAGATGGATCTACGGGTCGGAAACGGAACACCAGTTGCTGTTTTGGCCGTAGGGACTTTTGTTTTAGAACTGCCCTCAGGGCATGTACTCAAACTTATGAACTGTTATTTTGTACCTAGTTTAACTAGGAATATTATATCTGTATCCTTGTTAACCCAGCAGGGTTACACTTTTGTATTCAGAAACACTGGGTGTTATTTATATCTGAATGATGCAGAAATTTGCACAGCTGTTGCAAATAACGGTCTTTATATTTTGAATATAAATGAATCTCCTAAAATGACAAACAAAAGGCTCAAAAAGAGTAATCTAAAAGATGAAGCTTATATATGGCATTGTCGTCTAGGACACATCAACAAGACTCGCATATCCACACTCTCGAAGAGTGGGTACTTGGACGAATTTGATCCCAATTCATATGACGTCTGCGAATCTTGTCTTTTAGGCAAAATGCCTAAATCACCTTTTAGCGGTAAAGGTGAACGTGCCACAGAACTGTTGGCTCTAGTTCATACTGATGTATGCGGGCCCATGTCTAGCCAGGCTAGAGGTGGATTTCACTACTTCGTAACCTTTACAGATGATGCATCTCGTTACGGTTATGTGTATCTTATGAGACACAAGTCGGAAACTTTTGAGAAATTCAAAGAGTTTCGACACGAAGTGGAGAAACAAACAGGGAAGAGTATTAAGACATTACGGTCAGACCGTGGTGGGGAATACTTAAGTTGTGAGTTTCAAGATTACTTGAAAGAATATGGTATTCTTTCACAGTGGACTCCTCCTGGAACACCGCAATTAAATGGTGTGTCCGAACGGAGAAACCGCACCTTGTTGGACATGGTGAGGTCAATGATGAGTCGCACTGAGCTACCAATATCCTTCTGGGGATACGCATTAAATAGTGCTATACTTATTCTGAATAAGGTACCGTCGAAGTCTGTTGAACAGACTCCATATGAGATATGGACAGGAAGGAAACCAGGTTTCTCTTTCCTGAAGATTTGGGGATGCTGGGCATATGTTAAACGTTTGGAAGGTACCAAACTTGAACCCAAATCTGATAAATGCCTTTTCGTTGGATATCCTAGGGAAACCAAAGGATATTACTTCTATTACCCACTAGAGAACAAAGTATTTGTTGCTCTACATGCGGTTTTCCTTGAGAAGGAATCCTAAATGCAGTGGTAAGTGGGAGGAAAGTAGAACTCGATGAAGATCGTGATGATACTGTTCCTGGCAATGAATCAACGACGGAACAAGAACAGACCGTCCGGGATGAGTCTGTACCACAAACTTCACATACACAAGGACCGCGTAGGTCGGAGAGAGTCAGAACAGTACCTGAGAGGTATGGGTTCCTGATCTCACCTCATATAGATATTAATCTTATTGAGGATAATGAGCCGGCTACGTATGAGGAAGCGATACAAATATCGATTCCGCTTTATGGCAAGAGGCCATGAAGTCCGAGATGGATTCCATGTACGCCAACCAAGTTTGGACACTGGTTGATGCACCAGAAGGCGTAAAGCCTATTGGATGCAGATGGATCTTCAAGAAGAAGACCGACATGGATGGCAACGTACAAACGTACAAGGCTAGGCTTGTAGCGAAGGGGTATCGTCAACAATACGGTATTGATTATGACGAAACCTTCTCACCCGTTGCCATGATTAAATCCATTCGGATAATGCTTGCAATAGCTGCATATTTCGACTTCGAGATATGGCAGATGGACGTTAAGACCGCTTTCCTTAACGGAAACCTTTTGGAGGATGTTTATATGCAACAGCCTGACGGTTTTATCGTGCCAAGACTTGCAAACAAGGTTTGTAAGTTAAATCGATCCATTTATGGATTGAAGCAAGCATCACGGTCATGGAATCAGCGTTTTGATGAGATCATAAAAGAATATGATTTCGTGCAAAACGCAGATGACCCTTGTGTATACAAGAAGGTTAGTGGGAGAGCACTTACTTTTATTGTCCTTTATGTCGACGACGTATTGCTTATAGGCAATGACATTCCCATGCTAACGTCGGTGAAAGCTTGGCTTTCATTAAAATTCTCCATGAAAGATCTGGGAGAAGCAGCCTTTATTCTTGGAATAAAGATCTACAGGGATAGATCTAGAAAGCTGCTTGGACTCTCCCAGAGTACATACATTGATAAAGTGTTGAAGAGATTCAACATGGAACAATCCAAGAGGGGATTGGTTCCAATGGTACGAGGTACCTCTCTGTCTAAAGACATGTGTCCTAAGACTCAGGAAGAGAGAGACCACATGAGTCGGATACCGTTCGCCTCGGCAGTCGGATCGATCATGTATGCCATGATATGTACACGACCTGATGTCTCATATGCTTTAAGCATGTGCAGTCGCTATCAGGCCGATCCAGGTGAAGGTCACTGGACAGCAGTTAAGAATATCCTTAAGTATCTTAAACGAACTAAGGATGCTTTCTTAATTTATGGAGATGGAGAACTTGAGGTATCTGGGTATACCGATGCAAGTTTCCAAACCGACAAGGATGACTATAAGTCACAATCCGGGTACATTTTTTGTTTGAATAACGGAGCAGTGAGCTGGAAATCTTCCAAGCAAGATACTGTTGCCGATTCAACAACAGAAGCGGAGTACATCGCTGCATCTGAAGCAGCAAAGGAGGCAGTTTGGATCCGAAAGTTCCTAATCGGATTAGGAGTAGTTCCGTTAGCAGCTGAGCCCGTTCCATTGTATTGTGACAATAACGGGGCTATAGCGCAGGCTAAGGAACCAAGGTCTCATCAACGGTCCAAGCATGTTCTTCGACGTTACCATCTGATTCGGGATCATACATCGTGGCGATGTAAAAGTCGAGAAGGTCACATCAGATGATAACATTGCAGATCCGCTGACGAAAGCTGTTCTACAGCAAGTTTTTGAACGACACATACATAGTTCGGGTATTAGATGCTTGAGTGACTGGCTATAGGCCAAGTGGGAGATTGTTAGACATTATGTCCCATAGCATCACTGTTTGTAAATGATATTGTATTATTGTACAAAATTAACTATGTGATAATGAAATTGCCTTTTGCCGTTTTGTAATATTATTTACTTTGACTTATAAATGGCGAAAGTCCATATGATTAGTACCTGGACTGAGAATGATATGAGACAGTATCAGTCTCCAAAGGTTTAATCATTAAATATCCCTAGTCGTAGTATTATCGAGACTGGACATCGATAATGCGGAATAGACTAGTATTGCGCTTGTGCACGTTGTGAGGGCACGACGGCATAGTTCTCATATATTTAAGTATTGGATACTTATGCAAGTGCGATAGGAGGTTGTGTTTTACCGATGGTACGGAAAACAGCTTCGCTCTGGATAGACCCCGCGGAATCCCATTGGTAGTATGTCTGCGTGTCTATGGGAGGCCGCATAAGGGTAGGTGTATATGGTCTTAACCTGAGACTTACATCGCTAGTACTTGCGATGTAAGTCTCAGGTTAAGACCATATACACCTACCCTGATGCGGCCTCCCATAGACACGCAGACATACTACCAATGGGATTCCGCGGGGTCTATCCAGAGCGAAGCTGTTTTCCGTACCATCGGTAAAACACAACCTCCTATCGCACTTGCATAAGTATCCAATACTTAAATATATGAGAACTATGCCGTCGTGCCCTCACAACGTGCACAAGCGCAATACTAGTCTATTCCGCATTATCGATGTCCAGTCTCGATAATACTACGACTAGGGATATTTAATGATTAAACCTTTGGAGACTGATACTGTCTCATATCATTCTCAGTCCAGGTACTAATCATATGGACTTTCGCCATTTATAAGTCAAAGTAAATAATATTACAAAACGGCAAAAGGCAATTTCATTATCACATAGTTAATTTTGTACAATAATACAATATCATTTACAAACAGTGATGCTATGGGACATAATGTCTAACACAAAGCCTAGGGGAATAAAGCCCACTTTCAAAGCAGTTCGGGAACAAAGCCTAGTGGAATAAAGCCCACTTTCAAAGCAGTTCGGGAACAAGGCCTAAGGGAATAAAGCCATATCTCTACACAGTTCGGGAACAAAGCCTAGAGGAATAAAGCCCACTTGCAAAACAGCTCGGGAATAAAGCCCAGGAGAATAAAGTTCTCTCTCAACGCAGTTCGGGAATAAAGCTTAAAGTCAAAGCATCTCAGGATAACAAGTAAGTTAAGCAACAGCCGGCGAGCCAGGTAAGTAGAAATGCATTGCATAACTTTGATAGGATTGTTCAAAGTCACACACTGCACAAGTCCCATCAAAGTGGGGGCGACTATAGGCACTGCATTTTTGCATATAAGTCCCTATGATGAGTTTCATTTAGAGGCACTACCTTTTATATCACGGAAGTTGCGGGAAACGGACGTCGGAAGGGGAAATTCAGAATAAGCATGTCATCAGATTCATTTCACAAGTTCACTGTTTTTCATTCGTGCTGCGTTCGTGACCACGTTCGAACGTCAAGCAGATTGTGGGCGTTCGTGTAGCGTTCGAATCGGCGTTTGAACGGTGTTGGTATTTCTGGTTTTGCTGCTAGCCTCACACCCAAGCCCAATTAGCCCACCAAAGCCCATAAGACACATCCAAATTAATAAAATACATATTTAACACATGGTGAATTAAATAAAATCTAAAAATCACATACCAAATTAAAATAAATATCAAATAAAATCATGCCTAATTAAAATCAATCAAGAATATTATATACCAAACTAAACAAATTGTATGCCTAATCTAAACAAATTAAATATATTATATCCCTAATTTGAACCAATCTTTCCCCCCAATAAAATCTTTGGTTTTCCTTATTCAAACTAAATCATATCCTCCCTTAATGCACCAAATCCCTTCCTTGTCAAGCAAGGAGAAGCCCTAGCCCTTTGCCTATAAAAAGAACCCTTCACCTCACATCTAAACCCCAAGTGGATTCACACAAGAAACACCCAAGCTCATTGACACAACCGAACTCACACTAACAACCCTCACAAATCAAACACACAGCCGAGACATATAAACCCTTGACCACGCACGGCCATAACCTTTTTCCCCTTCAATGAACTCACAACTCACACCCCCTAAACACCCTTGCATTACCGAAATCACAGCCCTAAACACCATCCACCCGCGCCAACAAAACACCAAAAACAGCGACCAAAATACAACAACAAAATAGCAGCGAAACAGAGGGAAAACAGCAGCCCGAACAGCCAAGCAGCGAAAGGAAACATTGAACTAGTGAACCGGAGGAGTTGCGGAGCAGCCACCCTTCCGACGACCGTGTACGGTACTTCCGAAAGTCGGCATAAAAGGTTAGACATGAGGGCACCTTTCTCATTAGTTTATATTCATCTTTTAATTGTTTATTGAATTCTATTCGCATGAGAGTCGTTGCATAATTTGTGTTGTGGCCCTTGAATGAATGAAAATGTGTCGCCTCTTGTGGTATATAGGAAGGAAACCCGGACATAAATTTTATAGCCGATTCCGAATAGACGGTAGTATGATCTGTACTCGGGATACAACTCCACGTACCACTTGAGTAAACGGCGCATATTTCGTTTTATGTTGTTTTGATTTGTTTATTATTCGCTACTTGATTTCCGCATGTTATTTGATGAGATAAAGCGCATGGGCTTAGTAAGTGCGATTAAAGGTCCTCTATTTTGAGAGGTTAAAATCCTTTACCACGATGCTTTGCCGCGCCGGACGATGTATATTCGATTGGATGTGAGATATGTTCAATCGGATACACGAAGTCCGATATCGTTGTCTTTACTTCTTATATATGTATTGTGTTGTTTGCGCATTGGCTTAGTTAGTGCGATTAAAGGTCCTATATTTTGAGAGGTTAAAATCCTTTACCACAATGCTTTGCCACACCGGACGAGGTACACATGATTGGATGTGAGATATGTTCAATCGGATATACGAAGTTCGATATCGTTGCCTTTACTATTTATATATGAATTGTGTTGTTAGCGCATGGGCTTAGTAAGTCGGATTAAAGGTCCTCTATTTCAAGGGGTTAAAATCCTTTACCACGATGCTTTACCGCGCCGGATAAGGTACACATGATTGGATGGGAATGAGTTCAATTAGACACGTGAGGTCCTACATTATAGATTTCTTTGTCTATGTATGTGTTGTTTACATCAGGTCTGGTTCCGTTCGAACGCGTTCTCGAAGGCTATATCAACGCGAACCTTCTATTTACCGTTCAAACACATTTTCAGACGCTACTCGAACGCGCACGTAATTTCATAGTTTTATCATGCATCAGGTCTGGTCCCGTTCGAACGCGTTCTCGAACGCTACACGAACGCGAACCTTCTGTTTACCGTTCGAACTCATTTATGAATGCTACACGAACGTGCATGTATTTTCTTTGTTTTATCATGCATCAGGTCTGTTTTCGTTCGAACGCGTTCTCGAACGCTACACGAACACGAACCTTCTGTTTACCGTTCGAATGCGTTTACGAACGCTACACAAACGCGCATGTATTTTCTTTGTTTTATCATGCATCAGGTCTGGTTCCGTTCATACGCATTCTCGAACGCTACACGAACGTGAACCTTCTATTTACCATTCGAACGTGTTTACGAAAGCTACACGAACACACACACACTGAACTGAGTCCTTTTCATCACATGTCATGCATAATTATTTCTTAGGTAATTACTCTTGTGTCATGTAATCAATCATATTATTTGTATTCCTGCATTTATTTATTTAATGTGTTCATGAGATGGTATTCAAGCATGATTTAGCCCATTTAGTTTTTCATTTTCAAGCATGATTAGTCATTTATTTTGCGTTTGGAATTTGCATTATGTTTATGATGTTATTTGTTTTCCGCATTATATGATCGAAGTATGTTCATGAGATTGTCGTGTGCTATTGCATGTTTGCCGTTATGATGAATACTTTCGTGCATGTGAACTTAAAAGTAGAACACTCATTGGAAATAAATGTTGTTTAGGCTTGGTTGAATTATTGAACAAATCATTTTATTACAAGTGGCATAAGTAAGGGACCATTTCGAACCCAACGGTTTGAGGTCTTCCCTTGCGAGGGGTGAGTGCGGCCTTAAATCTCATTTTCCCGGTTCACACCGGGTGGCGACTCCATTATTCTCCGGTTTATTCCCCCGCGGGCTACTTCGTACTCCCAACCGGGCCGCGAGCCCGGAATAGCATGCGTCGCCCAGTTTTTGTGTCCCACACCACCCATTTAATTCCAAATTTTGTTGGCTTACACAATACACTTTGGGCTCAGATTCTTTTATTCCGATTAAATGAAATTTTCATCGCGACGAAATTAAATCCAATTTAATTAAATAATAATACCTAGCAAAATTATTAGGAAAGTCGCTAATGAATTAATTCCAAATTAATTCGTTCGCCCGAATTAAAATCCAATTTTAATTTCGCATTGAAATCCAATTTCAATTAATATATCCAATATATTATTTAATCGACTAATTCCAAATTAATCGCGTTCTCTCTTCTTGACGAATTTAATCCTCGATAAATTCTTACCGCAATTAATCCCAGATTAATTTTATCTCTCATTATTAATCCCAGATTAATTTTATTCGAGTCAAATGTCATCAGTGAATCTTTGGGAGGCGACCCAAGAGATACCTAGATATTTTGGCAATAAATACTATTGTCAGACTATCCGACATGTGCGTACCGTGTACCACGTTCTCACCGATTTACAAGACATGGTTGGCTTCTAGCAAAGCCCCGTACCTACCCAACTCTCCAGAAATATTCAACGAAAAATATATAATCTGTATCAGGCATAGTATACAATGTATTGCGTAATACAATCCATTATCGGATGTCACATGCTAGGCCTAGGGTGTTAGGTTCTATAAGAACAACCTAGGATCAATTAAGCATAAAACATGTGTGAATAAACAAAGTAAAGTTGCGGAAAAATACTCACTTTGATCTGCTAATGGATGTACAGAATACAAAAATCCAACCTTTGTGTAGTTGCTCCAAGCTTATCTCTTTGATGTATGTTGAGCTTCCCAGCTTGATTCTTGAATTCCAAACTCATGGGAAAGGTTTCCCTATCACCTTTGTATGAATCTTTAAGTGCTAGCTTAGGAAAAGTTTTGCAACAAAATTTTCCCTTTTGTTATTGAAGGATTCGGCCAATGAGAGGAAATGTTGGGAGAGTTTTTGTTTTGATGTATTTTGTTTCTAAAATAAAATACTACAAATGAAAAAGTCAAAACAAATTTTGGTATATGCTTTTCCAAAAAGCAAAACCAAGTTTGGAGGGAAAAAGCCGGTAATGCCTCCAACTACTCCCATCAATAAAAAAAAATGACAAGTTGTCAATCAGCAAAAAGTGACAAGACTTCCATCACTTAAGTGACTAATGATGTGAACGTGATGTGACTTGTGGGCCCCACTTTAATTCAAAATCTGAGTGGGCCCGCAAACACATTCCGGGCTCGGGTTCGCTAATTCCGAATTAATGAATTTTCTGTTGCGACTTAATCAAATTTAATTAAATAATTATGTCTAGCAAAATTACTATTAATGTCGCTTGCGAATTAATTCTAAATTAATTCGTTCGCCCGAATTAAAATCCAATTTTAATTTCGCATCGAAATCCAATTTCATATAATATATCAAATATATTATTTTTGTTGGGTTTTCTAGGTCAAACCAAGATCAATTAAGCATATGAAATGTGCGAATACATCAAAGTAAAGTAGCGGAAATACTCACTTTGATCGGCTTTTGGATGCGATGAACACAAAAATTTCCCTCCATGGATGATTCTCGACCAAGCCCCTTTTGTGCTCCTTGTATTTCGGTCAACCCCTTGGTGTGTGGATCTTCAAGCTCCAAGCTTTGTTAACGATTCCATGCTCAAGAGTTGGTTTCCCTATCACCTTTGAATGACTCCTTTAAGTGCTAGCTTTGGAAATTTTGCCACAAAATTTCCTTGTTCTTCCTTATTGTTCTCGGCAAATGAGAGAATTTGAGAGAGAAATGGCACAATGCCGTGAGGAAAGGATAGGGAGAGAATGTGTGTTGTGTGGTTTTGATTTCAAAAATCAAATACAACTTACACTTTTCCAAAAAGTGGTACAAGGCTTTAAAGTCTTCCAACAACTCCCATCAATCACAAAAGTGACAAGCATCACATCACTCAAAGTTGATGTAACTTCCATCACAAGAATGACTAATGATGTGACGCGTGATGTTACTTGTGGGCCCCACTTGATTCAAAATGCGAGTGGGCCCGCAAACACTCCCGGGCTCGGTTTCGCTAATTTCGAATAAACGATTTTTCCGTTGCGACGTAATTAAATCAAATTTAATTAAATAATTATGCCTAGCAAAATTACTATTCACGTCGCTAGCGAATTAATTCTAAATTAAATTGTTCGCCCGAATTAAAATCTAATTTTAATTCCTAGTCAAAATCCAATTTCGCTTAATATATCGAATCTATTAATTTATCGATTAATTTCAAATTAATCGCTCTCTCTCATTAAATAGTATTTTAACCCAGATAAAATATCTCCGCAATTAATCCTAGATTAATTTTCTCTCTCTTCTAATTAATCCCAGATTAATTATGTGCGAGTTATACGTCATCGGTGAATCTTCGGGAAGCGACCCATGAGATCCATGGATATTTTGGAAGTAAATCTGATCGTCGGACTATCCGAACACGTACGTACCTAGATCCAGTATCGGATGTCACATGCAGGGCCTGGGGCTGGAATTGTGTCTGCCCCGTACGAAGCATATATCGGATCTCTGGTAACTAGTCTCTATAATCAGATAATCATGACCTAGTCATATTATCCCGATGACTGCAGTACTAAAGAGTATTAGTTCCGTATCATGCGTGATCATCATCTCCATATGACTGGACCAAATACACTACGATTCTCAATATACCCAGAAGAGGCGTACACAGAACCTGTTAAAGCCCTGGATGACCAAAACCAAAGTATATTGATTGTCGCAAGTATTAGAGATGCAAGTCTCAAGTTAAGACCAAATTCACCTACCCTGATTCAGACTTCCATAGACACATAGTCATACTACCAATGGAATTCCGAGGGGTCTATCTAGAGCGAAGCTATTTCCGTACCATCGGTAAACACAACCTCCTATCACACTTGTATAAGTATCCAATACTTAAATATATGAGAACTATGCCGTTATTCTCCCACAACGCGCACAAGTGCAATACTAGTCTATTTTACATTATCGATGTCCAATCTCGATAATACGACGAATATGGATGTTTTAATGATTAAACCTTAGTGGATTAATACTGTCTCATATCTTATTAATCTGGAACTAATCATATGGACTTTTATCATTTATATATCCCGGTAATCCAATTACAAATGATAAAAGAGCAATTTCCTTTGTCACATAGTTAATTTGTACAACAATACATTGTTCTGTACAAATAGTGATGTTATTGGTCATAATTGTCCAACAATCTCCCACCTGGCCTATAGCCAATCACTCAAGTGTCCTACACTTGAACTATTTACGGTCGCTCAAACTTCTGCTGAGAAACTACTTTCATCCGCAGATTTGCAAAGTTATCATCTGATGCGATTTATTCGATCATCACATCGCCACGATGTATGATCCGAACGAATCAGATGAATAGTTAAAGTGTATACTTGGATCGTTGATGAGACCATTAATTCTTTATCCTGTGTTGTAGCCTAGCTCAGCTGCTAACATAACTACACCTAATCCAATTAGGATTATAATAGATCCAAATCGCTTCTATTGCCGCCTCAACTGCAGCAATATTCCACTTTTGTTGTTTATTCGGCAATAGTATCTTGCTTAGAAGATTTCCAGCTCACTGTTCCGTTATTCAAACTTTATAGTACCTTTATTACGACTTATTATCGTTTTTATCGGTTAGGAAACTTGCAACGGTGAACTCAGTCACTTTAAGTTCTCCTTCTCCATAGTATAAAAAAGCATGCTTAGTTCATCTAAGATACTTAATGATGTTTTAACATCAATCCAGTGACTATTACTTGGATTGGCCTTGTTGTGGCTCCATATGCTCAAAGCATATGAGACACTAGGTCACGTACATATATTTAAATTTACGAGTTCTCGGAGAGTGCCAACAACTTTTAGATCTATCCCAGTAGATCTTTATTCCGAGAATAAAGGTTTTTTCTCCCAAGTATTCTACGGAGAATTTTCATGAAAGCCAAGCTTTCACCGATTGTATTATGGGAATATCATTTCCAAGAAATGATATGTCATCATTTTTTAGGACAATCACTGTCAGTGCGCTCCCACTAACCTCCTTATATACACAAGAATCATTTTCATTTTGAATTAAATCATATACTATTATGATTACATCAAAACGCTGGTTCCAAGAACGCAATGCTTGTTTCAATCCATAAATGGATCGAATTAACATGCAAACCTTGTTTGCTCGTTTTGGTACAATAAAACCGTCAGGATGTTGTAAACATCCTCCAAAAGGTTTCCGTTTAAGGAAATCGTTTTTGACGTTCAGCTGCCATATTTCATAAATGAAATATGCAGCATTAGCAATCATTATCTAAATAGATTTAATCATGGCAATGGATAAAAGGTTTCGTCGTAATCGACACAATGTTGATAACGATACCTTTTCGCTACAAGCCTAGCTTTGTACATTGGTATGTTGCCATCCATGTATGTCTTCCTTGAAGACTTATATAGTACCAATAGGCACAATGCCTTCCGGTGCATCAACTAGTGTCCAAACTTAGTTGGTATACAAGGAATCTATTTCGGATATCATGGCACTTTGCCATAATAAGGAGTCGAAACCTTGTATCACTTCCTCATACGTAGTCAATTCGTCTTCCTCAATAAGATTGACATCTTTACGAGGTGAGATCAGAAACCCATACCTCCCAAATTGTTTTCTGACTCTCTCCGACTTACGCGGTTCTTGTGTATTCGAAGATTATGGTATAGTTTCATCCTTGATGAACTGTTTGTGTTCCGTTAGGAATCGGTGTCTGGAACAGTATTATTTTGATTTTCATCGAGGTTTACTTTCCTCTCACTTACCACTGCATATAGGTATTCCTCTCAGGAAAACCGCATGGCGAGCAACAATTACATTGTTCTCTTTTGAGTTGTATAAGTACTATACTTTGGTTTCCTTAGGATAACCTACAAATAGGCACTTATCCGATTTGGGTTCTAGTTTGGTATCATCCAAACATATGCCTAGCATTCCCAAATCTTCAGGAATGAGAAAATCCGGTTTCTTTCCTGTTCATATCTAATATGAAGTCTGTCAAACAGATTTTATGGAACCTTATTCAAAATAAGTTTTGCACTGTTTAATACGTATCCCTAGAAGGAAAATGGTAGCTCAGAGCGACTCATAATTAACTTTACCATGTCCAACAAAATTCGGTTTCTCTGTTCGGACACACCGCTTAATTGAGGTGTTCCGGGAGGAGTCCAATGTGAAAGAATACTATACTCTTTCAAGTAATTGAGAAACTTATTGCTTAAGTATTTTCCACCATGGTCTAACCGTGACGGTTTAATACTTTAGCCGATCTGTCTGTCTACTTCGTGTCGAAACTCTTTGAATTTATCAAAAGTTTCCGATTTTTCGTGTTTCACAAGAAACACATAACCATAACGCAATGCCACATCCGTAAAGGTTATGAAGTGTTCATATCCACCTCTAGCCTAGCTAGATATGGGCCCACTTACGTCACTATGAACGAGGGCTAACAGATCGATGGCACTTGTACTTTTACCAAGTAAAAGGTGTTTTAGGCACTTTGCCTAATAAACTAGATTCGTAGACATCATTTAAATAGGATCAAATCCGTCCTAGTACCCACTCTTCGAAAGTGTGGATATACGAGTCTTGTTTTAATGTGTCCCAGACAACAATGCCACAAATAAGTCTCATCTGATTAATTCTGTTTGAGCTATTTGTTTGTCATGTCATACGTTTGAGATTCATTTATATTCAAAATATAAATACTGTTATTCATATCTAATGTGTTTATCTCAATATCATCTTTATAAAATAAAACACTTTAGTGTTCTAAAATATAAAGGTATACTCACAACGAGTTATACTCTGATATAAAGATAATGTTTCTAGTCAAACTAGGTACATTATAACTATTTCCAAATTTAAGAATATACTTGAAAGGTAGTTTCTAAACTTAGGATTCTACGGTTAAAACAGCGACTCTCGTCCCGTTTCCGATTCGCAGATCAATCTCAACTGAAGTCAGTATCTTGCTAATCAGCAGATTCTGCACATCAGTACATATCTTATGTACCACATCTAGTATCAAAATCCAATTTTGAAACTAATAGCGGCAACTTGAAGCCGGAGTCTTGCCCCGCTTCACTTCCATTATGTCTGCCTTTGTCCATACGTCAGTCACGTTTCCAGTGACCCCGTTTGCCACAATTTAGGCAGACATCTTGGGATATTTAATTTATCTTCCCAGAAGACTGTAATGATTTTGCCTTTGCCCCTTTTAGAAGTATAGACACTGCATTTTTGCATGTGAGTCCCTATGATGAGTCTCATTTGGAGACACTACCTTTTAAGTCGAGGAAGTTGCGGGAAACGGTCGTCGGAAGGGAATCGATATTTCGTTGGATTTTTATTCGCTTGTTTAGCTCCAGGCTCACTCGTTGGACCTTCGTTTTAAAACACCTTTAGCCTAAAAACCCGCAAACAATTTAACAACCTTGCCCAAACCCACTCACCAAACCAGCACAACACCTAGCCCACCACACTTGGCCCACACGCCCAAGGCCCTCAAAATACAACCCAATTAAATAAAATATTAATTAAATAATATACCAAATTAAATAAAATAATAAATAATATACCAAATTAAATAAACCATTAATAAAATCATGCCTAATTAAAATCAATCAACAAAATATTATTCATAATTAAAAATATTGTATTCCTAACTTAACAATATATGTTGGATAATATGACCCATAGCGTCACTATTTGCACAGATCATTGTGTTGTTGTAGCAAATTAACTATGTGACAAGAAATTGCACTCTCATCATTTGTGATTAGATCACCATAGATATATAAATGAAGAGAGGTCCCTATGATTAGTACCTGGACTGAGAATGATATGAGACAGTATCAGTCCCGAAGGTTTAATCATTAAATATCCCTAGCCGTAGTATTATCGAGACTGGACATCGATAATGCGGAATAGGCTAGTATTGCACTTGTGCGCGTTTGTGAGGGCACAACGGCATAGTTCTCATATATATAAGTGTTGGATACTTATGCAAGTGCGATAGGAGGTCGTGTTTCACCGATGGTACGGGAAACAGCTTCGCTCTGGATAGACCCCTCGGAATCCCATTGGTATTATGACTATGTGTCTATGGGAGGCCGAAATCGAGGTAGGTGTGTATAGTCTTAACCTGAGACTTGCATCGCTAATACTTACGATAATCGATAAACTTTGGTCTTGGTGGTAGGGGACTTTAACCGGTCCTGTGTACACCATTTCTGGGTTTATCAGAGAGTCGTAGTGTATTGGGTGTGATGTCAAGACGGAAGTATCACTTCAGTCATTTGGAGTTGATGTCACGCAGGATACGGTACTAGTGCTCTTGAGTGTTGCGCAACCAATCGGGATATTGTGACCAGGTCATGTATATCCGATTATAGAGACTATGTTACCAGACATCCGATATGTGTTTCGGACGGGGCAGACACTTATCCAGCCCCAGCCCTAGCACGTGATTATCAGATACTGGGCCAATATACACAATACTACGGTATACTACGCTTGATACAGATCTATATATTCCTGTAAGAATATTTCTGGAGAATTGGGTAGGCATGGCGCTTTGCTAGAAGCCAACCTTGTCTTGTAAATCGATATAAACGTAGTACGAGGTACTTACGTGTTCGGACAGTCCGACGATCGTATTTACTGCCAACATATCCGGAGATCTCATGGGTCGCTTCCTGAAGATTCACCGATGATGTATTACTCGCACTTTGATTAATCTGGGATTAATTAGAAGAGATAGATAGAATTAATCTGGGATTAATTCAATGAGAGAGAAAATTAATCTGGGATTATTTACGGAGATATTTTATCTCGGATAAAATATCGTTAAAGAGAGAGAACGATTAATTTGGAATTAATCGATAAAATTAATATATTCGATATATTAATCGAAATTGGATTTCGACGCGGAATTAAAATTAGATTTTAATTCGGGCGAACGAATAATTTAGAATTAATTCGTTAGCGACGTGAATAGTGAATTCGCTAGGCGTAATCATTTAATTACGACGCGACGGAAAATTCGTTAATTTGGAATTAGCGAACCCGAGCCCGAGAGTGATTGCGAGCGCGTTCGCATTTCGAATTCGAACGCGGCACGCAAGTCACATCAAGCGTCAAATCGCTAGTCGCATCGATTGTCAAATTACTTATCACTTTGAGTGATGTGATATGACATGTTGTCACTTTATTAAAGTGACATGATGTGAATATAGAAAAGTGATTGTTGGAAAGTTGATAGGACTTTTGTATATATATTTTATTCATTTACTTGGTAAATGGGATAAAGATATAAGTATATATAATCATTTCTCTCTCTTGGACTTAGTGTTGCACACGGTTTTTTGGCCTAATTTAGAGACCATTCACGTGACTCATTTTAAATGGTTGTTCACGTTTTTGGCTAAATTTAGACTACATTCACGTGACTCTCTCATTGCCTTTTGTCTTCACGATTTTGGAGCATCAAAAGACAGTGAGCAAAAGTCTCTTCCCTCTCTTTCTCTTCTCTGCATCTCACGGCATCACTGCCGATTTCTTCTTCATTTTCTGGTTCACCGAATTTTGAGAAGCAAAATGGAAGATGATTAGTGCTAGCACACTCTAGAGTGATACAAGGTGATAGGGAAGTGAGTTTGTGAGCATGGAATCTCAAAGCTTGAAGCTTTGAGCTTCAATGGAGTCTTGCATGGCCGATTCTTGGAGGTTAAAGGAGGACTCAAATCGCACAGCCCACTGCAAGGAGAAGGTACTGCCGAGCTCTATGGAGGATCAAAATCGCACCTTGTTCTTCAAACATCAAAACCGAATTCAATGTGAGTTGATTCCGCCATCTCCTTTGATGTGTTCATATGTGTTTTTCATGCATGATTTGTTGATCTTGGGACTTGATTTAAACTCCTTCAATGGTATCTAGAGCTATTGATGCATGAAATCCGAAATTAGGGTTCTTGGCTAATTTGGGGCTTTTTGATTTTGGCTTGATTCTGACAAATTGATTGTGTAAGAATGCTTATATATGATCTAATTTGAGATATATGTAATCAATTTGAAAAATAAAATTGATTGGATTGATTTTCCCCAATTTGCTTATTTTTGTCAAAACTTTAATTTGGGTAAACTCGATTTAGGCATGATTTGGTTGAATTGTTTGATGCATTATGCTTGAATGAGGTTGAATTGAAGTTGTGCATGATCAATTTCAAGAAAATTGGATTAGATCAATTTTCCCCAATTCTTAGGTTGGATATGAAACTTTAATTGGGTAAAATGTGTTTAAGCATGTTTTAATTGAATTGGATGTTTAAGTATGCTTAGAACATGTTTAATTGAGATTGTGTGTTATCAATTTCATGAAATTGGATTGGATTCAATTTTCCCCAAATTGGAGGCTTGGCCGAAAATTGGAAGAACCTAATGTCTTGGTAATTTTGTTTTGTTTGATCATTGGATGACTTAAAACAATTGGTTAATGTTGTTTTGAAGTTCAATTGGATTGAATTTTGATTTGGAACATTTTTCCCTTTTAAAGTGGCTTGGCCGATTTTAAAGAACATGAAATTCTTTGTGATTTTGTTGTTTTAATTCATTGGATGAATTGAATTGATTTGGGAAATTAAGATTGTGGATTCAATTGGATTGAAACCGAATCGAATTGAAAAACCCCTAATTGCCGAGACTTGAAAGCATGTTAATTGGGTTTGATTTTGATTGAATTGTGTTGGACACTATTTGGTTGTTAAAGTGCATGATTAATTAGGCTAATTGATGTTTTAGAAATGTTAATTGGGTAATTGATTGTGTATTACACTTAGGTTAATTAATTGTGAAATTTGGAATTTTATAAGTTAATTAATTTGGGCTTGATTTTGGAAATTGGGCTTGTTGGGTTGTAATTGGGCTTTTGGGCTTTGTTGTAACAAAGTTGGTTTTAGGCAAAATTGGTTGGATCCAATTAGGCCCAAAACCGAATCCAAAAGGTCCAATTATGACTTAATGGACCTTAATTATTTAATGGGCCTAATGGGCCAAAATTAATTTAAAGGCTTATGGGGTAACTCCCGGATTGGATTTTGGTTGTTCGGTTTGACCCGAGTTGACCAAAAGTCCACGCCTATAGAAATTAATTAAAAGCCCATTGGACTTTAATTAAATAAAACATTAGATGTTAATCGGGGTTGAGGCCCGTTGCGATTAAATTTGGAATTTAAGTCGTAAAGGTTCATAATAAAAGTGTAATATTTAATTTGGAATTAAATAATGAATTAGAATTAAATACGTATTAAATTGGATTTAATTATGTAATTTAATTTAATTCGTAGGAATCGTACTTTGAGTACGTGTTCGCAATACGAGTTTGACTCGAACAAAAATCAAATCTTTGTTTGAACATTGGATGATCACTAATAATCAAGATTAATTAATTTGATTGATTGATTGATAACATGCTTGTATGAATACATGGTTGTGATGTTTGAATAATGTATATCGGATGGATATTAGTCGGGTTGGGGCGATTTTGGAAATTGTAATAAATTTGATTTATTAAATTGGACCTGCGTGTCCAGCCTTATCTCATATTTCTTTGTATTCTCTTCTCACCTATTCCCCTCCATGTAAAAGAGGTTCTTTAGAAGTGTAGTGTAACGGGTAGAAGTAATACAAGTGCTAGCGGGAGAGAGAAAATGAGAGATTTGATCTAGGATCAATGTAAAATATCCATCCGCATATCATTATTATTTTATTTCATACTCGCTTTATTATGTATTTAGAATGCATGTTTAAGGGTGTATGATGATGAGACCTTAACAAAGATAATTAAATTGGTAGCCAATTTGCACGCGAAAAACCCTCGTTTTATATTAAGCAAATATCCTTCCATTGAATGATTCTTGTTCAAGATCCGAAGTTGGCATTGGTTTTTATTGACCAAAGTCAAGACCTTTGTCAATCAAGGATGTACTTGAATCATGAGAGTTTTGTTGCATATCGGTGTCTTGTCCAAATCGTGTGATTTTATTGGCCAAAGTCAGGTCACTTTTTGTCCATGACATTGATTACGAAACTTTCCTCGTCAATGGGTCCCGCTTAACTGGAATCATTAGGTTTGTTTTTGGCCAAAGCCAAGGCCTAGATGATTCGGAGGATATGGTTAGGAAAATGTATTGGATACATTGACATTATACATATGTTTCGGACTTGGATGTCCACCTAACCGGATCTAGGAATTGGATGAGATCCAATTGATCTGTGAGATCTACCTAGTTAAATAGCATACAGCATTTTATTGGCCAAAGTCAGGGTTGTGTGTTATTTAACGGGATCCTAGCCCACTAGGAAACACGGTTTCCCGAGTACTCCACAGAGGGTTAGAGGCTCGACGAAAAATAGTGGGAGGCAAGTATTGAATTTGCAACATTCGTTCGTACTCGCTAAACACGCTCATTTAAATTATTTCGTCGTTATATTAAATGTTAGTTAGACTAATATTTAAATTGTTGTTTTAATAAACAGTTGGACTGTATATTATACTTGATTATATATAATTGGATTATATTAATCAATATATTTGAATTAATTAATTTCAGTTTACAGTTGATTTTATAATGGATTATAGTAATCAATGTAATTGAGGTTAATTAATTTGGATTATATTTGATTATATAGTTGGACTATTATAATCATTATAAATTATATAGTACCACTAATCGTTGATTAAATAGTTGGACTATTGTAATCAAGATAAAATTGAAAAGTTGGATATTTAAAATTAATCTGAGATTAAAAATTTTAAATGATTTAATTTTCAAATTGGGAATAAATAATAGGTTACTTTATTTGATAAAATAACTTATTATACCTTACGCCCCAAATTAAGCAAAATAAGTAGAGCATAAAATCTTTGGAAGATTTATGTGATGATGACTTTAATGCTTAATTTAATATACTTATCATAAATCTAATTTTAGATTTAAGAAGTATTAAAATTGCAATTAATAATTCTTGGAGAATTAATTGACTATTCTAGTGGAGAAAAGTCAAAGTTTGCAATTGGGCATGTAGCACAAGGTGCACATCGTTTCAATATTCCGAAACCCAAGGCTTGCCCAAAGGTTTATGAAATATTGAAAATGATAATTGACATATCCCAAAGTGACTACCATTTGGATATGGAAGACACGAAGGAATTAAAGATAGGGCGAGGCTCTAACTTTAAAAATATTTGTCAAAGTTATGTTCACTACTAGTATTGAAATTGAATTTTAAATACTTAGTGTGGTACATAAAACATATGTATTGACGTTCAGAATCCGCTGTGAGCTGGATACTGGCTTCAAGCCGAGATTTCTCTGCGAATGGAAACGGGACGAAAGTCGCTGTTTCGACCGTAGATACCTAAGTTTAGGAACTACCCTTGGGTATGTACTTAAATTAGGAAATGTTATAATGTAACTAGTTTAACTAGAGACATTATCTCTATATCAGGGTTTATCCGATACGGATAAAACCTTTATATTCTAGAACACTAAGGTTTTCATTATATAAAGATGATACTGAGATAAATACATTGGATGTAAATAACAGAATTTATATTTTGAATATAAATAAAATCTCAAACATATAAATTGACAAATAAATAGCTCAATTGATTTGATCAATAGAGACTTATTTGTGGCATTGTTGTCTAGGACACAATTATAGAAGACTCGTATATCCACACTTTTAAGAGTGGGTACTAGGACTGATTTGACTATTCAAATAAGGTCTACGAATCTAGTTTATTAGGTTAAATACCTAAAATACTATTTACTTGGTAATAGTAAAAGGGCCACCGATCTGTTAGCCCTATTCATGGTGAAGTAAGTGGGCCCATATCTAGCTAGGCTAGATGTTAACATGAATATTTCGTGACCTTAACGGATGTGACATCACGTGTGGTTATGTGTTTCTTTTGAAGAACACAGATCGGAAACTTCAGAGTTTCGACACGAAGTAGAAAAAAGATCGGCTATAGTATTATGCCGTCCGCCACGGTAAAACCGTAATGGAAAATACTTAAGCAGTAAGTTTCATACGTGCATGAAAGAGTACGGTATTCTTTCAGATGAGGACTTGATAAGGTTTATCACAAGTCGCTCAGAGCTACTATCTCCTTCAACCGGATATGTATTTACACAGTGCTAAACTTATTTAGAATAAGGTTCCATATAAATCTGTTTGACAGATATCTATAGGATATGAACAGGGAAGAAACGAGGTTTTCATTCCCTATAATTTGGGTATGCCAGGCATAGCGATTGGATGATACCAAACTAAGGACCCAAATTGGATAAATGCCTATATAGGTTAGCTTAAGGGAAACCTTAAGTATTGTACTTGTAAATCCCACATGAGAACAATGTAATTGTTGCTCACCATGCGGTTTTCCTGAGAGGAATACCGATATGCAGTGGTCAGTGGGAGGATAGTGATACTCGATGAAAATCGGAGTAATACTATTCAAGGCACGAAGTCCGTAATGGAACACAAATAGTTCATCTATGATGAATCTAGACCATAATCTTCGATAAATACACAAGAACAGGGCAGATCGGATGGAGTCAGAAAACAACCTAGGTATGGGTTTCTGATCTAACCTCATAAAAATGCAAATCAAAATCGCTTTCCTGAAAAGGAAACCTTTTGGAGAATGTTTAAAAAACATCCTGACGATTTTGTATAACCGACAAACAAGGTTTGCGGGTTATTCGATCCATGTTTGGATTGATGCAAGCATAAGGTTCTTGGAACTGACGTTTAAATAATCATAATGGTTGATAATTTGACTCAAAACGAAATAATTCTTGTGTATATAAGGAGGTTAGTGGGAGCGCACTGACAGTGAAATTCCCATAAAGCTATTGTTGAAAGCTTGGCTTTCAATAGAAATTCTCCGTAGAATTCTGGGAGATAACAACCTTTATTAGAGGAATAAAGATCTACTGGGATAGATTTGGAGTTGTTAACACTCTCTGGGAAATTGTACATTTAAAATGTACTTGTATTGGTGTCTCATATGCTTCAAGCATATGGAGTCACGATCAGGTCAATCCAAGTGATAGTCACTGGATTGAAGTTAAGAACATCTGTTAGTATCTCAGAGAACTAAAGATGCTATCTTATACTATGGAGAAGGAGAACTTGAAGTGACTGGGATCACCACTGCAAGTTTCCAAACAATTAAATACTAAGGTACTATAAAGTTTGAATACAGGGACAGTGAGCTGGAAATCTTCCTAGCAAGATAACTGTTGCCGAATAAACAACAAATGCGGATTATTGCTGCTGCATGAGGCAGCAATAGAAGCCATTGGATCGATAATATATCTAATAAGATTAGATAAAGTTCTGTTAGCAGCTGAGCTAGGCGTCAGCATAGGCTAAGGAATTAAAGGTCTCATCGACGATCCAGATATATACTTCTATATCATCTGATTCGTTCGGATCATACATCGTGGCGATGTGATGATCGTGTAAATCGCGTCAGACGATTATTAAGCAAATCCGCTGACGAAAACCTTTCCTCAGCAATTTGAGCGAACCGTACATAGTTCAGGTGTGGGACACTTGAGTGACTGGCTATGTGCCAAGTGGGAGATTGTTGGATAATATGACCCATAGCGTCACTATTTGCACAGATCATTGTGTGTTGTAGCAAATTAACTATGTGACAAGGAAATTGCACTCTCATCATTTGTGATTAGATCACCATAGATATATAAATGAAGAGAGGTCCCTATGATTAGTACCTGGACTGAGAATGATATGAGACAGTATCAGTCCCGAAGGTTTAATCATTAAATATCCCTAGCCGTAGTATTATCGAGACTGGACATCGATAATGCGGAATAGGCTAGTATTGCACTTGTGCGCGTTTGTGAGGGCACAACGGCATAGTTCTCATATATATAAGTGTTGGATACTTATGCAAGTGCGATAGGAGGTCGTGTTTCACCGATGGTACGGGAAACAGCTTCGCTCTGGATAGACCCCTCGGAATCCCATTGGTATTATGACTATGTGTCTATGGGAGGCCGAAATCGAGGTAGGTGTGTATAGTCTTAACCTGAGACTTGCATCGCTAATACTTACGATAATCGATAAACTTTGGTCTTGGTGGTGTAGGGGACTTTAACCGGTCCTGTGTACACCATTTCTCTGGGTTTATCAGAGAGTCGTAGTGTATTGGGTGTGATGTCAAGACGGAAGTATCACTTCAGTCATTGGAGTTGATGTCACGCAGGATACGGTACTAGTGCTCTTGAGTGTTGCGCAACCAATCGGGATATTGTGACCAGGTCATGTATATCCGATTATAGAGACTATGTTTTACCAGACATCCGATATGTGTTTCGGACGGGGCAGACACTTATCCCCGCCCCAGCCCTAGCACGTGATTATCAGATACTGGGCCAATATACACAATACTACGGTATACTACGCTTGATACAGATCTATATATTCCTGTAAGAATATTTCTGGAGAATTGGGTAGGCATGGCGCTTTGCTAGAAGCCAACCTTGTCTTGTAAATCGATATAAACGTAGTACGAGGTACTTACGTGTTCGGACAGTCCGACGATCGTATTTACTGCCAACATATCCGGAGATCTCATGGGTCGCTTCCTGAAGATTCACCGATGATGTATTACTCGCACTTTGATTAATCT
This sequence comes from Zanthoxylum bungeanum, assembly GCA_019454045.1. NCBI lineage: Eukaryota > Viridiplantae > Streptophyta > Magnoliopsida > Sapindales > Rutaceae > Zanthoxylum > Zanthoxylum bungeanum. Next base: position 31,835 of record SKCR01039882.1, read on the forward strand.
GGGATTAATTAGAAGAGAGAGATAGAATTAATCTGGGATTAATTCAATGAGAGAGAAAATTAATCTGGGATTATTTACGGAGATATTTTATCTCTGATAAAATATCGTTAAAGAGAGAGAACGATTAATTTGGAATTAATCGATAAAATTAATATTTCGATATATTAATCGAAATTGGATTTCGACGCGGATTAAAATTAGATTTTAATTCGGGCGAACGAATTAATTTAGAATTAATTCGTTAGCGACGTGAATAGTGAATTCGCTAGGCGTAATCTTTAATTACGACGCGACGGAAAATTCGTTAATTTGGAATTAGCGAACCCGAGCCCGAGAGTGATTGCGAGCGCGTTCGCATTTCGAATTCGAACGCGGCACGCAAGTCACATCAAGCGTCAAATCGCTAGTCGCATCGATTGTCAAATTACTTATCACTTTGAGTGATGTGATATGACATGTTGTCACTTTATTAAAGTGACATGATGTGAATATAGAAAAGTGATTGTTGGAAAGTTGATAGGACTTTTGTATATATATTTTATTCATTTACTTGGTAAATGGGATAAAGATATAAGTATATATAATCATTTCTCTCTCTTGGACTTAGTGTTGCACACGGTTTTTTTTGGCCTAATTTAGAGACCATTCACGTGACTCATTTTAAATTGGTTGTTCACGTTTTTGGCCTAAATTTAGACTACATTCACGTGACTCTCTCATTGCCTTTTGTCTTCACGATTTTGGAGCATCAAAAGACAGTGAGCAAAAGTCTCTTCCCTCTCTTTCTCTTCTCTGCATCTCACGGCATCACTGCCGATTTCTTCTTCAATTTTCTGGTTCACCGAATTTTTGAGAAGCAAAATGGAAGATGATTAGTGCTAGCACACTCTAGGAGTGATACAAAGGTGATAGGGAAGTGAGTTTGTGAGCATGGAATCTCAAAGCTTGAAGCTTTGAGCTTCAATGGAGTCTTGCATGGCCGATTCTTGGAGGTTAAAGGAGGACTCAAATCGCACAGCCCACTGCAAGGAGAAGGTACTGCCGAGCTCTATGGAGGATCAAAATCGCACCTTGTTCTTCAAACATCAAAACCGAATTCAATGTGAGTTGATTCCGCCATCTCCTTTGATGTGTTCATATGTGTTTTTCATGCATGATTTGTTGATCTTGGGACTTGATTTAAAATCCTACAATATAATGCCTAAACAACACAAATTAAATATATTGACTTCCTAAAATTAAACTAATTTTGTCCCCCCCTCAATCTTAGGATTTCCCTTTTGACACTAAATCAAATCCCCTTAAATGCCAAATCTTTTTCCTTGTCAAGCAAGGAGTAGCCCTACCCCCTTTGCCTATATAAAACCAACCTCTCCCAACCCTTGGCTCCTCTCATTCAACTCACGGCAAAAGAATAAACAAACATCAAGAGCCCCTCATGCACAAAGCCACAAACAAATTCACGTAAGCAAGCCCCATTTGACTAGCCAAATACTCACGGCACCCTTCCCTCAAAGCCACCTGCCACCCTAAAGATTCACTCACGTTGCTGCCTCCTCAAAGCCAGAACACTGCCCTCACGCCCATTCTTCACGCACAAAACCCTGCCTTCACGCCCACTATCACGCACCAAGGTCCCTGAAACGCCACCTGCCCTCACGCCCATTACTTCCACTAGCCTAAACTCCACTTCACGCCTCTCTCAACAAACCAAAAACAAACACCTGCCCCTTTACCCAAATAGCACACACAAGCCCCATGACCATACAAAACCACTCACCAAATTAGCCTCGTATTCCTTAACCAAATCAACCTTAAACTGCCAACCAAATAAACCTTAAACTGCCACCCAAATAAACCTTAAACTGTCCCCAAACTACCTCACAAACCTGCCGTAAAATACCCTTGTAGACCAGTCCAAAACTGTACGCATAAGGCCCAACATACTGCCCAAAAAAATGCCCCACTGCACACAAAAAACTGCACTTAAAGCCTTTAAAAACACCCAAAATAGTAGTGTAGGCATTGCATTTTTGCATACCAGCCCAATGATGAGCCTTGAACGGAGGCAGTCTCTTTTATGTCGCGGGAGTCGCGGGAAAGCGGTCGTCGGAAGGGCAAAGTCAAGAATTGACTTTTTGGTGGATTTTATTCGCTCGTTTTGTTTCGGGTTCGTTGTCGCCTTTTCCATTTCAAAATCATTCATTCTCTCGGAACTTTATCCTCGCTTTTTCTCGCACCTATTCTCTCTCTCTCCAAGTTTCCATGCTCTTGACCTTCAACTTCCATTCATCAACCACTTAAATTAATTTGAATTAAATTAAATCATTAAAAATTACCAACCAATTAAATAACAATTTTAACAAATAATTAAACACAAAATAAACAATTTCACAAACCAAATTTAACAATAAACAATTCCCCCCACTTTCCTAACCAAACCAACTCACCCACCATTCACGTAATGCACAACACACATGCCCTTCCAACAATTTCCCCTCATCCACGTGAATCAAGCCCCAACTTGCCACCTTTCTTCACAAAAATTCAACAACAAATCTCCTTTTTCCTCCAAATTCAACAAATCCCTTCAATCACCGAAAGTTCCTTTGGTTTTTTGCCTCAATCATCCCCCACTTCACCCATCAGCCGACAAGACCCTTCAACGCACCTTGGAGGAGACGGACGGAACCAGTTGACGCCTATTAGACAGCCATGAGAACAAGCCCATCTTCTCGGCACCATCTCCCTGGAAGCTGCCCCGATCTTATTCCACAAATCACCCCCTCATGAACCACCCATGACAGCTGATGTTAACTCTCGCCTAGCCCCTGCCCTCAAACCTCACGTACATGAAGCCTTTGCTCCTTCACACTCAAATTTTCCATTCACGCCAAAACCCTAATAAACACACTGCCTTCCACGCACTTAATTGATCCTCTCGTCTCTCTCTCACAGATCCACGTTCAACACACCCCACTGCCACGCACATGAACCCCAGCCTAACAACTCTCGGCAAGACCTTCAACAGCCCATACAAACCATGCATGCGTGAATGGTAAACCTTCAACACACATACACCCTCTCTCTTAATAGCCTTCACCACGCAAAAAGCCCTCATCAACACTCCAACACACAGCCCTGACCTGCACCCTCATTTACCTAGCCAACGTGCCACAAACACATATCATCTTTGCCTTCACAGTAGCCTTGGATCCACGTAGCCCATTCACTCTCACCAACGTGAACCGCACCATTAACACCCCCAACTGCAGCCCTCACGCACCACACACACATCACACCGTCAGCAGCTCCCCATCACAAGCAACTCACCAAACAGAACCCTAGTTTTCTCATGCACACGTAAAAAAACTGAACCCTAACTCGTCTCTTTTGAGTCTCTCTGCCACGCATCCATTAACCCTTCATGCACACATAAGCCACGAACTGGACACACTCGGCACTTTACAAATACTAACCCCTGAAATACGCCATTCAGCCCCTCACTGCAGCCTTTGAAACACGCCATTGTACTCCAACACCCCTTAGCTATTCACGATAAACCCTAAGCATTCACAGAGACACACTAAGCAACAACAACACACTGCCAGTCCCTCACAAACCTAGTCATTCAGACATGTTAACTGCTCCCTCACTCAACCTGGAAAAAAGCCACTGACGCCCTACACTGGACGTAGTCACAGAGACACACTAAGCAACAACAACACACTGCCAGTCCCTCACAAACCTAGTCACAGAGACACACTAAGCAACAACAACACACTGCCAGTCCCTCACAAACCTAGTCATTCAGACATGTTAACTGCTCCCTCACTCAACCTGGAAAAAAGCCACTGACGCCCTACACTGGACGTACAAAACCTCTGAAACCAACAACCCTTCATCACGCATAAACACTGCCAAAAACTGCCCTCCTTCATGTACACAGCAAGCCATCAACATAGCCCCCAAACTGCCGTGAAACCGACCCTAAATCGTACCAAAAATCCGGAAAACAGTCCACCAAAATCGTTACAAAACAGCGAGCGAAAACAGTGAGAAGAAGAGAGAAAACAACGAGTGAAAATAACAGAAAAGTACAGAAAAATGACAAGTGGAAATAACGAGTGAAACGGCAAAAACGGCGGGTTGAAACTGTGAGAATACAGATAAAACGGTAAACTGTAACCGCGGGTGAAAACAATGAAAACGGCAGAAACAGCGGATCCGTTGAAAACGGACAAAACATTGAAAACGGCGAACCCGGACAAAACAGCGGAAAAATCGCATAAGTGAGAACAGTGGAATGATAACCCCTTCCGGCACCGCAGAACGCACTCCCGGACAACGACTAAAAGGTAAGACCTGAGGGCACCCTTTGTTACTTTACTGTTACGGACGCGGCATATTCGGTTGACGTCAGATACGTCTAATCAGGTATGCGAGGTCCTACATTAATAGTGGCCAAGTTACTGGCCCACATGTTTATTTTTGTATTTGTTATGTTATGAAAACTCATTTTCGAAGCATGTAAATTTAAATGTAAGATTTATTTTTATGAATGTGAATTAGGTTGAATTATCATTGTACATGTATGTTAAGTAGTTTTGATTAATATTGCACAAATCAAAACATTACAAGATGACATAAAGTAAGAGACCATTCCGAACCCAAAGGTTTGAGGTCTTCTCTTGCGAGGGGTGAGTGCGGCCTTAAATCTCATTTTCCCGGCTCACACCGGGTGGCGACTCCATGTTATTTCGTACTTCTCAACTAGGCCGCGAGCCTAGGACAGCGTCGCCCAGGTCCTGTTGTCTACAGTCTGGCGACTCCACTGGGGATGTAGAGAATTGGCTCCGAAATGATATCTTGTAATGTTTGTGATTTGTGTTTTAATTAATCATGACTACTGTGTTTATGTTTGTGTTTCGGACTGTTGTCATTTGGATTTATTTGGACTCTTTGTTAAAAGATATGAACTCGTTTTCGTTTAAATCGGTACAAGTTCATGTCCTTTTGATAATTAGGTCAAAATTTCTGAAATGCCGATGGGCCAGTTTGTTTTATGTTTGTGTTTTGAATGTTGTCATTTGGATTTATTTGGACTATTTGTTAAAAGATATGAACTCGTTTTCGTTTAAATCGGGACAAGTTCATGTCATGTTGACAATTAGGTCAAAATTTCTGAAATGCCGATGGGCCAGTTTGTTTTATGTTTGTGTTTTGGAATGTTGTCATTTGGATTATTTGGACTCTTTGTTAAAAGATATGAACTCGTTTTCGTTTAAATCGGGACAAGTTCATGTCCTTTTGACAATTAGGTCAAAATTTCTGAAATGCCGATGGGCCAGTTTGTGTTTAGGCCTTTTATCATTTGAAGTTATTTAGCCGTGTTATCGCAAAAGTGTAAACTTGTTGGGCCTTTTCAACTGGGACAAGTTTGCATTGCGCAATAGTGTGATTGAATACTTTAAAATGATAACGAGCCAATTAGTGTAAATTATTTTTGAATATGTTTACATCATACATCATGTCACGCATACATGCATCATGTTAACCCTTTTTGTCTTAGAAGCCATCATAGACTCCTGTTGGGTTAGAAAAGAAGGAAGATTTGTCAAAGAACCGTCAAACAATATGAGTGAGTCAGCTGACGAAGAATCCCGTCTAGATCAGTTAGAAGCCAAGGTAGTCGAGATTGTTGAATAGTTGCAAGTCCTGAACAATGATGTGACTAGTTTGCTGTGCCCTGTATAGCTAGTAATAGAGACTTGTGCAACCAGAATGAAAGGACCATTGGGTAACCTTCAAAGATCGAGCCCACTTCCTCAGAGATTGCTCCTGCCAGAAACAAACAACTCTCTCAGCTTGGGTAAACCATTGTCAAGAAAGTTTTTGAAAATTTGAAGATGCAAGGATAATAGAGTGAAAGGAAGAATGGTGGTTCTATCTCAGAAGCCTAACACAGACTATCCCTGATCGCAAATTTCAGTACTTCCCGAAGAAAACCAGATGGCAGACGCATTGGCGACACTAGCCGCGGTTTGGGAAAATCCAGAGAAATTCGATGATGAGACCACTTGTGTTGACAACTGCAAGCAAGCCATTGTATGAGACAGAAATGATATCAGATGTGGAAGCCGATGGCAGGAAGCCTTGGTATTACGATGTTCAGAGGTATCTGGAACACGGAGAATTCTCAGAAAAACGTCAGCATAAAAGACAGAAGATTGAGAAACAAGGCAGTGAGATTACCAGATTTGGGAGTTCACCGAGTTGATCGACGTAAGCAGATTGAAGCTGCAGTTTGCTGGAAAAAAAGAACTGAACGGTCACCAAGGGAACAGGCAGAAGACCTAACCCAACGGGATAGGAAATACATACATGCATACACGTAACTTGCATTCTTGTTTTGTGTTTTGTTGTTACAGATTTCAAACAAAAGAGAACCAGCAGAGGGCGACCAGAGACATATGGCGCCGAGGAGCACAATGAGGAGTCAAGCCATCACGAAAAGGGAGTATCTCTACACTTACATATTTACATGCGCACGTATTTATTCTGTTGTTTTGTATTTGCAGGTTTTAAAAAAAACAGCAAAAATCGAAAAGCGGCAAACACTAAAGATGACGGTGAAGCCACATTGACAGAAGAATTTCGGTCATGTCTGGCTCAAGATGATGAAATTAATGCTGAAAGGGAAGCAACCTATGCAATTTGCTGTGATTTCTGTTTTATGTTTTATGGAATTTCTAATTTTGTGTTATTTTTGTAGGTGAAAGCAAAGGCGGAGCAAGTTAAGACAGAGGGATTGGTGCTTGGTAATCACAAGAATGAGAGCTAATTCATTAGTGGTGGCAGAGTAAAGAAAGAATCCTGAGACGCACCTTAATGAATTTATACCAAGTGAATGGCGAATTGAGTACACAATTCCTTTACCCTTAATTATTTCTTTGGCTTTGTTATTTTCTGTTATTTTCGTAAGTATGGTCCATACTTTTTGACATCTCATTGCTTCTTTGGTTGTTTTCCCATTATTTTCATAGACAGGGTCCATGCTTCTTGACCTTTCGTGACTTGTTTTGATATTTTCGTAGACAGAATCTACAACTGTTTGGACTGTTGATGACATGTTGAGGTGGAAGGGATCTACAACTTTTGACGTTTGAGAAATTCTGTTGGTATTTTCTGTTATTTTTTGTGGAAAGAATCCACAACTTTTTGACATATCATGATTTCCTTTGTTATTTTCTGATTATTTTCGTGGAACGAATCCACAACTTTTCGACATCTCACGATTTTCTCTTGTTGTTTTCGCAGACAGTATCCAGTAACCTTTTTGACTTCTGACGACTCTTTCTGTGGTTTAGCTAACCCATCGTTATTGCAATTAATGTTCACCTCTTTTGCAGGTTCTATAAATTCAGCTCGGCATTGTTCTCCTCAACACGATCAGACATATATCCAAAGTAAAAAAGAAAAAATGGAAGCAACCTCACAGCAACGATTCAAGAAAATTTGTGTATTCTGTGGATCTAACCCTGGTAACATACCTAAATTCTTGGAAGCTGCTAAGGAATTGGGGCGAGTCATGGCTGCGAAAAACATGCACTTGGTATATGGCGGTGGCAATCTGGGAATGATGGGAGCTGTTTCAAAAGCCGTTCAAGATGGTGGCGGTAATGTTTTGGGAATCATCCCGAGACCTTTGGCAGATGAACAGTTAATCGGGCCAACAAATGGAGACGAGCGCATTGTATCAGGTATGTCTGAACGACTCCATGAAATGATTAATACTGCAGATGCGTTCATTGCATTACCAGGTGGACTTGGCACATTCGAAGAAATATTTACAGTGGCGTCATGGGCACACCTGGATGTTCACCGGAAGCCCATTGGGCTGCTTAATGTTGAGCACTTCTTCGATTTCCTGTTTGTGTTTCTTGCGGAAGCCAAGAGACACGAATTCGTCACCAAATCTGTGGAAGACATTTTCTTGACTGCGGCAAAGCCCGAAGAGTTGATTGACCAGATCCTAGCTTTCGAACCGAAGCTCGACCCCGTTCTCTCCAAGTTGGACTGGACTGATAGTGATCCTAGCAAGAAGCGCAGACTGGATATTGATCTGAATCGGTGATGTTCCCTGCTGACCAGGTATTCCCAGAGCCTATTTGAAAGTTTGTGTTTTATTTGAAAAGTTTGTATTTTATTTTAATCGTTGAAAAAAAAAAAAGAAGAAGAAGAAAGAAAAAAAATTGAAAAAAAAAAAATGAAAAAAAAATGAGTGAGAGAAGTCTTTGATAGTCAGACATATGTCCGGTGATGACATTGCATGCTGTAGGGAGAAACCCTAGAAACAATAAGTACGAGACGCGCTCTCTTCCGGTATTCTGAATGGATTGATCTCAGTTAAACTCACGAGCACTTGATTATGGGATCCTAGCAGTGGAAGCCTGAGTGGTTAGCTAGGTGACTAGTTAATGAGATGATGTATCGGTGAATGACCGTTTGCCTGAATGTCCACACTTGTTTACCGATGCTATGATATATGATATGGTTGGAAATAAAGAAGAAAAAAAAATGTGTGTCTCTAAAAAAAAATAATAGACAGCCTATAACCGATAAGCGTGAAGCTACCCATGGGCGAGTATTAGGACCACCATGAGGAGAAATGCTACCTTAAAGGGTAGGTATGTCAGAGAAAAGAGAAGAAAAAGAAAAGAGAAGAAAAAGAAAAGAGAAGAAAAAAAAAGAAAAGAAAAGAAAAGAAAAAAAGAAAAGAGACAAAAGAAAAAAAGATGAAAACCATATCATGTTGAGTATGCTGAAGTAATCACAGAATGTGATTAAGACATCCAGGTTGGTTAGACCCACTGGTTCGAATCTCTGAGACGAAATCATCAAGTTGGCTTACTTAAGGAATAAGCTGCGAAAGATCTCTGGCACACACACACATGAAGTCTAGCTCAGATCACCCGTTCAGACGATTGGGTCTGAGTATGTCGAGTACTTTGAAGGTTCTTCGATTTCGACGCGAAAGCATCCGTTGAGGACAAAATATGTCTATCTATCAAAGACTATCTCGTGAGAGGTGGTGTAATGTGTGAGGTAGAATATCATATCAGCTTGGAGGCGAAGCCCCACATCAGCATCAGTTTGAAGGCGAGGCCTATCTCAACCTGAGGGCGAGGCCCACATCAGTTCATGATCAGTATCAGCCGGGTATGGCATTCTGGGGGTGGAGCCCACATCAGATCAGAATCAGCTGAGCGTAGCAGCCTGGGGGCGGGGCCCACACTAGTTCAGATCAGTATATGCCAGGTATGGCGTTCAGAGGGCGAGGCCCACATCAGTTCAGATCAGTATTTGCCGGGTATGGCACTCTGCGGGTTGAGGCCCACATCTCAATCAGTCTTTACCGGGTATGGCATTCTGGGGGCGGAGCCCACATCGGTTCAGTTTCAGTATTTGCCGGGTATGACACTCTGGGGGCGAGGCCCACATCATTATCAGTCTTTGCCGGGTATGGCACTCTAGGGCGAGGCCCACATCATTATCAGTCTTTGCCGGGTACGACACCCCGGGTATGGAGACATCAATATCAGCAGGGGGCGAAGCCGCATATCAGTATCAGTTTGGGATGAGGTCCATATCAGCATCAGTTTGGGGATGAGTCCCAGGGTCGAGGCCCACATCAGTATCTGCTTGGGGGCGAGGCCCATGTCAATTTCAGCATCAGTTTGGGGATGAGTCCCAGGGCCGAGGCCCACATCAGTATCAGTTTGGGGCGATGCCCATATCTATATTAGTTTGGGGCGAGGCCCACATCAGTTTCAGTCTTGGGGGCGAGGCCCACGTCAGAATCAGTTTTGGGGATGAGTCATAGGGCGAAGCCCACATCAGTATCAGTTTGGGGGATGAGTCCGATGGTTGAGGCCCACACATCATCAAAAAGCCGAGAATGGCAATCCAATAATGGAACATGGTTCGAGAATGAACATCCAAGAATGGAACACAGTTCGAGAATGAACAAGCCGAGAATGGCAATCCGATAATGGAGCACTGTTCGGGAATGAACAAGTTGGAAGCGGCAATCCGAGAATGGAACAAGGTTCGAGAATGAACAATCCGAGAATAGAGCAGAATCCGAGAATGGAGCAGAGTTCGAGAATGAACAAACCGATAATGGTAATCCAAGAATGGAACATGGTTCGAGAATGAACAATCCGAGAATGGAAACAGTCCGGGAATGGACAGCTCGAGAATGAGCACGCCGAGAAAGGCACGCCGGGAATGGCACTCCGAGAATGGAAATTTGATCCGGGAATGGACAGCTCGAGAATGAGCACGCCGAGAAAGGCACGCCGGGAATGCACTCCGGGAATGGAGATCGGTTCGAGAATGGACCATAACACGGTGACAGTTCGGGAATGGACTTCATCACATCACATCATATCATCGGTTCGGGAATGGACCACAACATGGTGACGGTTCGAGAATGGACTTCATCATACCACAACACAACAACAGCTCGGGAATAAAGCCCCCATTCAGTACAGTTCAGGAATAAAGCCTGCATCCAGTTCAGTTCAGGAAGAAAGCCTGCATTCAGCTCAGTACGGGAATAAAGCCTGCATTCAGCTCAGTACGGGAATAAAGCCCACATTCAGTACAGCTCGGGAATAAAGCTCGGGGGAATAAAGCCCTATCTCTACACAGTCAGCAGTTCGGGAACAAAGCCCGGGGGAATAAAGCCCCATCTCAAAACAGTTCGGAAATAAAGCCCAGGGGAATAAAACCTTATCTTGACACAATTCAGGGAACAAGACCCTCAGCTCAAAATGGGAACAAAGCCCAGGGGAATAAAGCCCTATCTTGACACAATTCAGGGAACAAGACCTTCACATCAGATTCAGGAACATGACCCATGAAGACGAAACCCACAATTCGGTATCAGATCAGTTCTGCCAGGTACGGCACGACCAACTCAATTCTCAATTATCAACAATATTTTGGGGATGCGTCCCCGGGCGAGGCCCATTTTGTCAACGGTATTGGGATACGTCCCAGGGTCGAGGCCCCCGTTGTCGGTTGCAGTTATTGGGATGCGTCCCAGGGTCGTAGACCCACTGCATCATCATATTCCATTTTGGGGATGCGTCCCCGGGCTGAGGCCCATTTTGTCAGCGGTATTGGGATGCGTCCCAGGGTCGAGGCCCCCGTTGTCGTTTGCAGTTATTGGGATGCGTCCCAGGGTCGTAGACCCACTGCATCATATATTCCATTTTGGGGATGCGTCCCCAGGCTGAGGCCCAATTTGTCAGCGGTATTGGGATGCGTCCCAGGGTCGAGGCCCCCGTTGCCGGTTGCAGTTATTGGGATGCGTCCCAGGGTCGTAGACCCACTGCATCATATATTCTATTTTGGGGATGCGTCCCCGGGCTGAGGCCCAATTTGTCAGCGGTATTGGGATGCGTCCCAAGGTCGAGGCCCCCGTTGTCGGTTGCAGTTATTGGGATGCGTCCCAAGGTCGTAGACCCACTGCATCATATATTCTATTTTGGGGATGCGTCCCCGGGCCGAGGCCCATTTTGTCAGTTGCAGGTATTGGGATGCGTCCCAGGATCGAGGTCCACTGCATCGTCAACTAAGTTCGAAGCAGCAGGTAAGCCAAGTGGCAGCTGGCGAGCCAGGTAAGTAAAAATGCATTGCACGAACTTTGATAGGATTGTCACTGGCACACACTGAACAAATCCCATCAAAGTGGGGGCGACTGTAGGCATTGCATTTTTGCATACCAGCCCAATGATGAGCCTTGAACGGAGGCAGTCTCTTTTATGTCGCGGGAGTCGCGGGAAGCGGTCGTCGGAAGGGCAAAGTCAAGAATTGACTTTTTGGTGGATTTTATTCGCTCGTTTTGTTTCGGGTTCGTTGTCGCCTTTTCCATTTCAAAATCATCATTCGCTCGGAACTTTATCCTCGCTTTTTCTCGCACCTATTCTCTCTCTCTCCAAGTTTCCATGCTCGTGACCCTTCAACTTCCATTCATCAACCACTTAAATTAATTTGAATTAAATTAAATCATTAAAAATTACCAACCAATTTAAATAACAATTTTAACAAATAATTAAAACATAAAATTAAACAATTTCACAAACCAAATTTAACAATAAACAATTCCCCCCACTTTCCTAACCAAACCAACTCACCCACCATTCACGTAATGCACAACACACATGCCCTTCCAAACAATTTCCCCTCATCCACGTGAATCAAGCCCCCACTTGCCACCTTTCTTCACAAAAATTCAACAACAAATCTCCTTTTTCCTCCAAATTCAACAAATCCCTTCAATCACCGAAAGTTCCTTTGGTTTTTTGCCTCAAATCCCCCACTTCACCCATCAGCCGACAAGACCCTTCAACGCACCTTGGAGGAGACGGACGGAACCAGTTCACGCCTATTAGACAGCCATGAGAACAAGCCCATCTTCTCGGCACCATCTCCCTGGAAGCTGCCCCGATCTTATTCCACAAATCACCCCCTCCATGAACCACCCATGACAGCTGATGTTAACTCTCGCCTAGCCCCTGCCCTCAAACCTCACGTACATGAAGCCTTTGCTCCTTCACACTCAAATTTTCCATTAACGCCAAAACCCTAATAAACACACTGCCTTCCACGCACTTAATTGATCCTCTCGTCTCTCTCTCACAGATCCACGTTCAACACACCCCACTGCCACGCACATGAACCCCAGCCTAACAACTCTCGGCAAGACCTTCAACAGCCCATACAAACCATGCATGCGTGAATGGTAAAACCTTCAACACACGTACACCCTCTCTCTTAATAGCCTTCACCACGTAAAAAGCCCTCATCAACACTCCAACACACAGCCCTGACCTGCACCCTCATTTACCTAGCCAACGTGCCACAAACACATATCATCTTTGCCTTCACAGTAGCCTTGGATCCACGTAGCCCATTCACTCTCACCAACGTGAACCGCACCATTAACACCCCCAACTGCAGCCCTCACGCACCACACACACACACATCCACACATCACACCGTCAGCAGCTCCCCATCACAAGCAACTCACCAAACAACCCTAGTTTTCTCATGCACACGTAAAAAACTGAACCCTAACTCGTCTCTTTTGAGTCTCTCTGCCACGCATCCATTAACCCTTCATGCACACATAAGCCACGAACTGGACACACTCGGCACTTTACAAATACTAACCCCTGAAATACGCCATTCAGCCCCTCACTGCAGCCTTTGAAACACGCCATTGTACTCCAACACCCCTTAGCTATTCACGATAAACCCTAAGCATTCACAGAGACACACTAAGCAACAACAACACACTGCCAGTCCCTCACAAACCTAGTCATTCAGACATGTTAACTGCTCCCTCACTCAACCTGGAAAAAAGCCACTGACGCCCTACACTGGACGTACAAAACCTCTGAAACCAACAGCCCTTCATCACGCATAAACACTTCCAAAAACTGCCCTCCTTCATGTACACAGCAAGCCATCAACATAGCCCCCAAACTGCCGTGAAACCGACCCTAAATCGTACCAAAAATCCGGAAAATAGTCCACCAAAATCGTTACAAAACAGCGAGCGAAAACAGTGAGAAGAAGAGAGAAAACAGCGAGTGAAAATAACAGAAAAGTACAGAAAAATGACAAGTGGAAATAACGAGTGAAACGGCAAAAACGGCGGGTTGAAACTGTGAGAATACAGATAAAACGGTAAACTGTAACCGCGGGTGAAAACAGTGAAAACGGCAGAAACAGCGGATCCGTTGAAAATGGACAAAACATTGAAAACGGCGAACCCGGACAAAACAGCGGAAAAATCGCATAAGTGAGAACAGTGGAATGATAACCCCTTCCGGCACCGCAGAACGCACTCCCGGACAACGACTAAAAGGTAAGACCTGAGGGCACCCTTTGTTACTTTACTGTTACGGACGCGGCATATTCGGTTGACGTCAGATACGTCTAATCAGGTATGCGAGGTCCTACATTAATAGTGGCCAAGTTACTGGCCCACATGTTTATTTTTGTATTTGTTATGTTATGAAAACTCATTTTCGAAGCATGTAAATTTAATGTAAGATTTATTTTTATGAATGTGAATTAGGTTGAATTATCATTGTACATGTATGTTAAGTAGTTTTGATTAATATTGCACAAATCACAAACATTACAAGATGACATAAAGTAAGAGACCATTCCGAACCCAAAGGTTTGAGGTCTTCTCTTGCGAGGGGTGAGTGCGGCCTTAAATCTCATTTTCCCGGCTCACACCGGGTGGCGACTCCATGTTATTTCGTACTTCTCAACTAGGCCGCGAGCCTAGGACAGCGTCGCCCAGGTCCTGTTGTCTACAAGTAGCCTAAAACGCCAAAAACAGTGACCAAGATACAGTAGAAGTATAGCAGCAAAATAGCAGTGAAACAGAGCAAAAATAGTAGCTTGAGCAGCGAAACAGCGAGGAAAAATGCAAACCAGTGAACCAGAAAAGTTGCGGAGCTTTCACCCTTCTGATCACCGTGAAACGCGAGTCCGAGAGTCGACAAAAAAGGTTAGACCTGAGGGTATTCTTTCACATCCATTTTTTCAGTTGTATTTTTATTATTTATTGAGTTTCGTTTGCATGATTATTGTGGAGTGAAGCATGTTGTGGCCATTGAATAGATAGAAAATGCATGAATTGTAAAATGATGTATGTTGTGGCCCTTGCATAAAATGAAAAATGTGTCGCCTCTCATGGTATATAGGATGGAAACCCGGAAATAAATTTCATAGTCGATTCCGAATGGACGGTAGTATGATATGTACTCGGGTTACAACTCCACGTACCACTTGAGTAAACGGCGCATATTTCGTTTTATGTTATTTTGATTTGTTTATTATTCGTTACTTAATTTCCGCATGTTATTTGTTTAAGTAATGATGAGATAAAGCGCATGGGCTTAGTAAGTGCGATTAAAGGTCCTCTATTTTGAGAGGTTAAAATCCTTTACCAGGATGCTTTGTCGCGCCGGATAATGTATATTCGATTGGATGTGAGATATGTTCAATCGGATACACGAAGTCCGATATCGTTGTCTTTACTTTTTTATATATGTATTGTGTTGTTTGCGCATTGGCTTAGTAAGTGCGATTAATGGTCCTCTATTTTGAGAGGTTAAAATCCTTTACCACGATGCTTCGCCGCGCCGGATAATGTATATTCGATTGGATGTGAGATATGTTCAATCAGATACATGAAGTTCGATATCGTTGTCTTTACTTTTTTATATATGTATTGTGTTGTTTGCGCATGGGCTTAGTAAGTGCGATTAAAGGTCCTCTATTTTGAGAGGTTAAAATCTTTTACCACGATGCTTTGCCGCGCCGGACAAGGCACACATGATTGGATGAGAATGAGTTCAATCGGACACGTGAGGTCTTACATTGTGGATTTGTTTGTCTATGTATGTGTTGCATGCATCAGGTCTGGTTCCGTTCGAATGCATTGTCGAATGCTACACGAACGCGAACCTTCTATTTACTGTTCGAACGCGTTTACGAACGCTACAGGAATGCGCATGTATTTTCTTTATTTTATCATGCATCAGGTCTGGTTCTGTTCGAACGTGTTCTCGAACGCTACACGAACGTGAACCTTCTGTTTACCGTTCGAACTCGTTTACGAACGCACACACACTGAACTGAGTCATTTTCATCACATGTCATGCATAATTGTTTCTTAGGTAATTTCTCTTATATCATGTAATCAATCATACTATTTGTATTCCTGCATTTATTTATTTGATATGTTCATGAGATGTTATTCAAGCATGATTTAGCCCATTTAGTTGTTCATTTTCAAGCATGATTAGTCATTTATTTTGCGTTTGGAATTTGCATTATGTTTCGGATGTTCTTTGTTTTTCTCATTATATGATCGAAGTATGTTCATGAGATTATCGTGTGCTATTGCATGTTTGCCGTTATGATGATTACTTTCATGCATGTGAACTTAAAATTAGAATACTCCTTGGAAATAAATGTTGCTTAGGCTTGGTTGAATTATTGCATAAATCATTTTATTACAAGTGGCATAAGTAAGGGACCATTCCGAACCCAACGGTTTGAGGTCTTCCCTTGCGAGGGGTGAGTGCGGCCTTAAATCTCATTTTCCCTGTTCACACCGGGTGGCGACTCCATTGTTCTCCGGTTTAGTCCCCCGCGGGCTACTCCGTACTCTCAACTAGGCCGCGAGCCTAGAACAGGATGCGTCGCCCAGTTTCTGTGTTCCCACAAGAAGCTCTGGCTCTGCCTCCTAGAGCATAGCCATCAATTCTCCAAGAGTTTACTCTTGGTTCACAATGAATCTTCCCTAGCTTTCGCGTAGAGACTATTGACCGGCACACACCCACGTATAACGCAAGCGCACTTATTGTTCAAGCAGTATAAAAATATCGATCCCACGAGGACTTAATATCTAAACTATTAATTTTATGAGGTCAAATGATTTCTAGTATCTAACAGGTTGTTTGATTGATTTGAAATTTTGACGATTCTAAATTTAAAAAACAAGTAAATAAAATTGTTCGAAAGTAGGTTTTAAGAAAATTCAATATTAAAAACTATCTAGGGTAGTGAATCTTTCCAATATTATTTAAAGATGAAGTGGTTATCTTAAAGTTGTGTAATATATTGATTTATTAACCTGGAACACTAAATTATGTAAAAGCCTCTTCCGATGGTCAATTACAAATACCTAGTATAATCCAATTGGACCATATGTCTATGTCAACCAAATTACCTAGATTCATTAAGATTAAGTTCCAATTTGGCTACCCCCGCCCGACAGGTATATTCCTATATTGTAAGGAAATCTATTAAAGAGTTATCTATCCTCAAGGAAGATCGTGGGCTATTGAGTCTAAGGTCTTAAACTTAAAATCCCTATGTCTAGTTCATTTTAAGTTTACCTAGTCAATTTTATTAGTGGCCAGTTAATAAAAAGCATTAAGATTAAGACTCAATAAATAAATCTTTATATTACCCAAACGATAATCTAACCCTTATAAATCGGTGATATTGAAATTCATCACAACCCTAAATAACTAACTTAGTTATGACACATGGTTAGGGCTAGTAAAAACTTAAAAGTAAAAGCCATAAAGTAAAAATGTGAAATAGTAAATGCGGTAAAGTAAATACTGAAAAGTAAATTACAATAAAATAAAATGCTAAGGTAAAAGGAATTACTTTACAATTTACTATTTTAGATATCTCCCATAAAATAATATATAAACTTGTGATAATATTACCAACCAGCCATATAGGCTGTAACCTGATTAATTCAAATTAAGTCCGACCATCCATAAAGGCGGTATGATTCATCCATGAACCTGCCATATAGGCGGTAAGAAAATTTAATTACCAACCAGCCATATAGGCGGTATCCTTGATTAGTCAGGTTTAAACCAATTTAAATTTAATAGCCAACCGACCAATATGGCGGTATCCTTATTAAGTCAAATTTTAAATAGTAAATATATTATATTTAAGGGAGATTAATCTAAATAGTAACAGTAAAAGAATTACCTTTCACCTTAGCAAGAAGAAGTTACCTCATCATGGTTGAATAGTAAAACTGAAACAGTAAAAACAAGATAAATTACTAATACTATTACAAAAAGTAATTACTATTACAGAATGTAATTAAAAATTAATTACAAAACTGAAATTAAAATAAACTAGAGAGAGAAACTCCATATTTACATCAAAGAAATGACAGAGAATGGTACATAAAAAACTGAAATCTCGAGCTCAATTTATAGGCAAATTTTGCGTCTGGCGTCGCGACACCAAATTCCTTCTTGCATCGCAACGCTGGCTCTGTTGACTTGGTCCATGCGGTTTGACTTTGACTGTTGACGCGGATTTTGTCGGCCCAATTAGAATTCAACACGTGGCACGCGGTAGATTCGGTTCATTGAGAAGATGACACGTGGCAGAAGAAGATTCACCGATGATTCGGTCCAATGAGATGATGACACGTGTCATGCGGAGTGTCGGCACCATAGGCTTGTGACACGTGTCCCGGCGCATGTTAACGGATCCTCTGTGATGGTGACACGTGGCACGACGCATGTTAGTAAAGTCAAACTTCTCAAATTCTGACCCGTTGACCCGGCGCACATTAGCATGACTTGGTGCATGTTAGGCGTCGCGACGCCAAGGGATTGCGTGTCGCGACGCGCCCAAATTACCAAAATGCCCCTTTTTCCAATTTTCACTGTTTTGGTCCAAATCACCTCTAGAATATCCTGAAACTTTATTTAACTACAAAATAACACAAAACACATCAAAATATTCACAAAACTCAAGAAACTATACAAAATATTAGGTTAAATGAGTGAGAAATAGTGATAAATTTACCACTCATCACACCCCCAAACCTAACATTTTGCTAGTCCTCAAGCAAAACATAAAATAAAATAACATAATAAAATTTAACTAAGCCACTTTCGTAGGGATCACGGTTGCATTTAGCGTATGCAACAGGCCTTTAAACCCCTAGGTGTCCCTAGTGGACGAGTTGTAGTCTCGTGAGGGTTTACAACAATGATACCCACAAACATTTTACAAAAGTAAAAAGGTAGTGAAACTAATGCACACAAAAGCAAAAAGACAAGAGAAAAGAGAATAAAGAAGTTAGTGACTAAGCAGGTGAAACTTATACTCCAAGTTACTAGTTGTTTTCTTTCTTTTTAAATTACTGAATAAGTAAATTCTCCGATTATATTTACCATTCTCCTTATACACAACTAATAAAATATTAAACAACTAATTTTTTCCCACAACAGTCACAAGTGCAGTTGATAAGAGAGTAATATTTTTGTCCTAAAGTTTTATCAGAATTCACACCTTTTTGTAGAAATAGAGTAATTTTTTCGATTTTTCTGATTTTTTTTTATTTATTTATATACAATATCTTCTATCTATGTAACGAGCTTTGGGCCGGTGGCTCCCAAACCAGTTGGCTTTAGGGCACCAGGTGTTAAGACACCCCTACGGACTTAATTACTCAGACTTCAGATATATATATTTTTGTAGCATCTTTGATCCATGTAGCGAGCTTTGGGCCAGTGACTCCCAAACCAGTTGGTTTTAGGGCACTAGGTGTTAAAACACCCTTACAGACTTAATAACTCGGATCTTGGACGTTTTTTTTTTACTCCATCACTTTTTGAGATGCTTCCTCCAATTAAACTAGAGCACTGAATATTACAAACTTTTCAATTTTAGCTCATGTCCGTATGTTACTATGCATATTGATAATACCTGCCAACTGAGCATATGAAGATCCATTTTAGTCAGTGTTAAGGAGAATTTACAAATTAAATAATTTAAAATGAAGTAAACAAAAAATTAACTTATTTCGAAAATAGGCTTAAGATACGTATCAGGAGTGGAAACTCCTTACTCAGCTATCTCTCACCAATTTCACCCTTTTAGTCAAAATAAAAATGCAAAAACGCAAAATATTTTTGTATTTTTCGAAAACGTTTCGAACTAAAAATAAAAGCAACACACAAACTAAAAAACAAGGTATTGATCGGCTAATTCCTTCCCCCAAACCTAAATGAGACATTGTCCCCAATGTCTTTAAACAGTAGAATAAAAGTTTAGAAAATAATACCTGGTTAGCTGAAATTCTACAGGAAATTAAAGGTTAAGATCCAGATTAATCCGACACCTCTTACCACGATCGTCTTCGGACCAATTTATCTTTGAAAGGATAGGGTCAACTTCTGGTTCATAGGCTAAGAGTTGATCTATTAGATCTGGAGCAGTTCTGGCAGTAAAGAGGAGTTCTTTCATAGGTTTTGACACAAACCCATTTCTCCGAGCATCATCAAGAAACACACAAAGAAAATCATAAAATCCTTCAACGTTAAACAGCCCAATTGGTTTCTGGTGTATGTTCAGGTTCGTCCAAGATAGCATTATAAAAATTTCCTCCAATGTACCCAAGTCACCTGGCAAAGCAATAAAAGCATTAGCACGGTTAATCATTTCTACCAGTCGTTCAGACATACCTGGCACGATCAGTTCCTCTCCGTTTGATGGTTCAATAAGATTTGCTTCTGCCAAGGGTTTTGGGATGATTCCCAAAACGTGAGTACCTCCTTTCTGTATAGCTTTTGAAACGATCCCCATAAGTCCAAGATTGCCTCCGCCATATATTAAGTGCATATTTCTTGCAGCTAAGACTCGACCCAATTCTTGTGCTGCTTCTACGTATTGTGGTTTAGTACCAATACTACTACCGCAAAACACACATATGTTTTCAATTCATCTTCTTGAAGTGGCTTCCATGTTTTACTCTGGATGTTTTCAAAAGTGCAATGATGGGTTGAATTTATAATACCTGAAAAGGGTGAGTAAAAATAGCACAAGTACCTTCCAAAGGACGATTAGTAGCAAAATAGTAAAATAAATCGTGATAGTCAAAAAGGTCTGGATCCTGTAAAGAAAACAACAAAACAAATCACAATTATTAGGAAAAGATTTAGAGATATAATATGTACAAGAAAAATAGCGACTTGATTGACGTCTATGCGTCAGGGACAAGCTTCCCATCCAATTTTCTTATAAATTGGCAAACAAAGTCTTTTTTAGTCAGATTCCCAAGACTTAACTGTTGTCTTTCTTTTTGAAATTGTGTATGTAATTTGCGAAAGGCTATGTGAACATATCCACTGAGATGCGTCTCAAGAGTCAAAGATATATTATCTAAAGACTCCTTACTCAAGTCATTCCTAATGAATTTAATTTCGTCTTCGCGATTATCAGACACCATTCCTAAAGAACGACAACGAGTATTGTAATTCCAGCGTGCACATTTGTAACAAACACTCATTTGATTAGCTCTACGTTTCTTTACATAGGTGCTTCTTCCAAAACCAGGCAGATGTGAAATATAAGAGTCAGAAGACTCACCTGCCAATCAGACTCGTTGTAGGCATTGCATTTTTGCATATGAAACCCAATGATGAGTCTTAGTTGGAGGCACTACCTTTGAAGTCGCGGAAGCCGCGGGAAACAGACGTCGGAAGGGAGGAGTCAAGAATTGACTCATATTCGGATTAAGTTCATTGGTTTAGCTTCGGGTTACTTGTTGGTTTTCCATTTTAAAAATTATTCCTGGCCCAAAACACTCACAAATCACCTAACCTCGGCCCAAAATCCTCGCAAGCCCATTTGCCTTGACCCAAAACCCCCGCAAGCCCACACACCTTATCCACACAAACCAAACCCACCAACCAAAGCCCACACGCCCAACCAAAAGCCCACACGCCCAATCACCCAAATTGCACCGAAATTAAATAAAATATTAGATTAAATATTAATTAGAAAATGTATTTGAATTAAATAAAATATTTTAAGCCATTTACCAATTAAATAAAACATAATATATAATCATACCGAATTTGGACAAATCAAATATATTACATACTAAATTAAAAAAGATGATATGCCTAATTAAAATCAATCATAACAAATTAAAAATATTGACTTCCTAATCTAACAAATTAAATGCCTAATCCTAACCAATCAAATATATTGTATTCCTAATTTGAACCAAATTTATACCCCATCAATCTAATCTTTTCCTTGTTGGATACCAAATCAAATCCTCTCTTTAATGCCAAATCCTATTCCTTGTGAGATAAAGTGAAACCCTAGCCTTTCTCTATATAAACCACACCTCTCCAAGGCATTCCTCTCCCCTAGTTTACGCCCATCACAAGAAATAAAGAAGCAAAGAATTTCCAACCCCCTCTCCAAGCTCTCCATTCACGCATATTACACAAAAACATATAACAAATTTCTCTTCATCTCCTTCCCCTACTTGACCGAAAAACACAGCCCCATAAGCCTCCCTCACATCACCAAAAAATACACCAATACAACAGCCATTTGCACTTCAAAAAGCAGCCCCATAAACCTCCCTATATCACTAAAACAACAGCCCCGTAAACCTCCCTGCATTACCGAAAAACTGCACTCCTATTAGCCCTCAAAACAGTCCCTAAAATCCCTAAACCAGTAACATAAAAACTGCACTTATAACCCTTAAATAATCACACAAAAACCGCACTTAAACCCCAAAAAAACACCAAAAATAGTCCCCTATACACCTGAAACAGTGACCAATAATACGACAACGAAACCGTGAGGAAACAGCAGTAAAATGGAGTCAAAACAGTAGCTTGAGCAGTGAAACAATAAGGTAAAATGTAAACCAATGAACCAGAAAAGTTGCGGTGTGATAGCCCTTCCGACGGCCGTGAAACGTGAGTTCGAAAGTCGACATAAAAGGTTTGACCTGAGGGTATTTTCCACATTCATTTTCTGTTTTATTTGTATTATTTATTGAGTATTGCTTGCATGATTGTTATGATGAAATGCATGTTGTGGCCCTTGAGTAGATAATATGCATGGATTATGAGATATTGTATGTTGTGGCCCTTGAGTAGATAAATATGCATGGATTATGAGATATTGTATGTTGTGGCTTTGGAATAAAATGAGAGATGTGTCAACTCTCGCGGTATATCGGATGGAAACTCGGACATAAATTTCATAGCTGATTCCGAATGGACGGTAGTATGATCTGTACTCGGGATACAACTCCACATACCGCTTGAGTAAACGACACTTTCTTTCACTTTATATTGCTTTGAATTATTTATTTTTCGTCATTTGAATTCCGCACATTATTTGTATGCATGATACAATCGAGCGCATGGGCTTAGTAAGTCGGATTAAAGGTCCCCCATTTGGAGGGGTTAAAATCCTTTACCACAATGCTTTGCCGCGCCGGTTGATGTGTGTTCGGTTGGATATAAGATATGTTCAATCGGGCATACTAAGTTTGATGTGATTGCCTTTATTTTTGTATGTATGATACAATCGAGCGCATGGGCTTAGTAAGTGGGATTAAAGGTCCCCTATTTGGAGGGGTTAAAATCCTTTACCACAATGCTTTGCCGCGCCGGTTGATGTGTGTTCGGTTGGATATAAGATATGTTCAATCGGACATACTAAGTTTGATATGATTGTCTTTATTTTTTATGCATGATATGATCGAGCGCATGGGCTTCGTAAGTCGGATTAAAGGTCCCCTATTTGGAGTGGTTAAAATCCTTTACCATGATACTTTGCCGCGCCGGTTGATATATGCTCGGTTGAATGTAAGATGTGTTCAATCGGGTATACGAAATTTCATATAGTTATATTTATCTTTGTATGCATTGTAACGAAAGGCGCATGTGCTTATTGTGTTGGATTAAAAGGGTCTCCATTTGAGAAGAAAAGCCTAAAAGGCTACCTTTACCACAATATTTACGTGTCTTTCATCCATTGATTGCATCGTTTATCCCTGTCTTGGCTCGACCTATTGTCATTGGTGTACCCATATCCCCTGCCCTTTACACTCCATGAACCCTCGACAACTCACCATATTATAAACCCATTCACCATGCACGTAACTGCCCCCTCATGCTCACGATAACTCCCCCTTCTCAACTCAGTACCTTCACGCCCACTGAACACAACCCACAAACCCCAACACACAGCTCGCCCCCACGCACCTAAACACGGCCATAATTCCCCACGTGAGCAGCTCTCACTCTTTCACACAAATAACACATCACACCAGCCCACGCCTCACAGCACGCCACAAGCCTCTCGCCACATAGCATCTCACGGCCTCACGTAAGCCA
Source organism: Zanthoxylum bungeanum (assembly GCA_019454045.1). NCBI lineage: Eukaryota > Viridiplantae > Streptophyta > Magnoliopsida > Sapindales > Rutaceae > Zanthoxylum > Zanthoxylum bungeanum. The sequence goes on from SKCR01039882.1 coordinate 55,654, forward strand.
ATTCACGCCAATTGCCTTAAACATGCCCACTGACCTGCACGCATAAAACCCTAAACTGAACCCTTCATGCGACAGCTGTTAGACATTATGTCCCATAGCGTCACTGTTTGTAAATGATATTGTATTATTGTACAAATTAAACTATGTGATAATGAAATTGCCTTTTCCGTTTTGTAATATTGTTTACTTTGATATTTAAAATGGCGAAAGTCCATATGATTAATACCGGATTGAGATGATATGAGACAGTATCAATCCATAAGGTTTAATCATTAAATATCCCTAGTCGGAGTATTATCGAGATCGGACATCGATAATGCGGAATAGACTAGTATTGCGCTTGTGCACGTTGTGAGGGCACAACGGCATAGTTCTCATATATTTAAGTATTGGATACTTATGCAAGTGCGATAGGAGGTTGTGTTTTACCGATGGTACGGAAAACAGCTTCGCTCTGGATAGACCCCGCGGATCCCATTGGTAGTTGTCTGCGTGTCTATGGGAGGCCGCATCAGGGTAGGTTTATATGGTCTTAACTTGAGACTTACATCGCTAGTACTTGCGACAATCGGTAAACTTTGGTTTTTGGTGGTTGGGGACCTTAACCGGTTCTGTGTACACCTCTTCTGGGTTTATCGAGAATCGTAGTGTACTGGATGTGATGTCGAGATGGAAGTATCACTTCAGACATATGGAGGTTATGATCACGCAGGACACAGAACTAGTACTCTATAAAAGGTTGCAACCGTCGGGACAATATGACCATGTCAGGATTGTCCCGATTTAAAGAGACTAGTTGCTTGATGTCCGATATATGTTTCGTACGGGGCAGACACATCTCCAGCCCCAGGCCTAACATGTGATCATCCGATACTGGATCGATGTACGCAATACTACGGTATACTACGCTTGAATAGATCTTATATTCCTATAAGAATATTTCTGGAGAATTGGGTAGGCATGGCGCTTTGCTAGAAGCCAACCTTGTCTTGTGAATCGGTAAAAACGTAGTACGAGGTACGTAGTGTTCGGATTATCCGATGACCGTATTTACTGCCAACATATCCGGAGATCTCTTGGGTCGCTTCCTGAAGATTCACCTATGATATTTGATTCGGACTTAATTAATCTTGGATTAATTGCGGAGAAAATTTATCTTGGATAAAGTGCCTTATTTAGAGGAGAACGATTAATTTGGAATTAATCGATAAAATAAATATTCGATATATTAAACGAAATTAGATTTCGAATTTCGACGAGAAATTAAAATTAGAATTTAATTCGGGCGAACGAATTAATTTAGAATTAATTCGTAAGCGACGTGATAGTGATTTCGCTAGGCAAAATTATTTAATTTACGTCGCGACGGAAATTCGTTAATTCGGAATTAGCAAACCGAGCCCGAGAATATTTGCGGACACAATTCGTATTTGAAACAAGGGGGCCCGCAAGTCACATCGCGAAGTCACTGTGGATAATATAACCCATAGCGTCACTATTTGCACAGATCATTGTGTTGCTGTAGCAAATTAACTATGTAACAAGGAAATTGCACTATCGTCATTTGTGATTAGATCACCAAGATATATAAATGAAGAGAGGTCCCTATGATTAGTTCTTGGATTGAGATGATATGAGACAGTATCAGTCCACGAAGGATTAATCATTAAATATCCCTAGCCGTAGTATTATCGAGACTAGACATCGATAATGCAGAAAAGGCTAGTATTGCACTTGTGCGCGTTGTGAGGGCACAACGACATAGTTCTCATATATATAAGTATTGGATACTTGTGCAAGTGCGATAGGAGGTCGTGTTTCACCGATGGTACGGGAAACAGCTTCGCTCTGGATAGACCCTTCGGAATCCCATTGGTATTATGACTAGGTGTCTATGGGAGGCCGAAATCAAGGTAGGTGTGTATAGTCTTAACCTGAGACTTGCATCGCTAATACTTACGATAATCGATAAACTTTGGTTTTGGTGGTTGGGGGATCTTAATTGGTTCTGTGTTCACCTCTTCTGGGTTTATCAGAATCGTAGTGTATTGGATGTGATGTCGAGACGGAAGTATCACTCCAGTCATAGTGGAGATGATGTCACGCAGGATACGGTATTAGTGCTCTTAAGTGATGCGCATCCAATCGTGATATTATGACCAGGTCATGAATATCCGATTATAGAGACTAGTTACCAGACATCCGATATGTGTTTCGGACGGGGCAGACACTTATCCAGCCCCAGCCCTAGCACGTGACTATCCGATACTGGACCGATATGCACAATACATTAGTATACTACGCTTGATACAGATCTTTGATATTCTTTAATGGATATGTCCGGAGAATTAGGTAGACTTGGTGCTTTGCTAGGAGTCGACCTTGTCTCGTAAATCGGTAGAACGTAGTACTTGGTACGTACGTGATTCAGATACTCCGACGACCGCATTTACTGCCAACTAATCCGGGGATCTCATGGGTCGCTTCCCGATAATCCACCGATGACGCACAACTTGCACTCTTGAATAATCTGGGATTATATAGATGAGAGAGAAAATTAATCTAGGATTAATTACGGAGATATTTTATCTAGGATAAAATATCGTCTAGAGAGAGATAACGATTAATTTGGAATTAATCGGTAAATTAATATATTCGATATATTAAACAAAATTAGATTTCGACGCGGAATTAAAATTAAATTTTAATTCGGGCAAACGAGTTAATTTAGAATTAATTCGTTAGCACGTAAATAATAATTTCGCTAGGCGCAATTATTTATTTAAATTCGATTTAATTAACGTCGCGACGTAAGTTCGGTATTTCGGAAATATCGAACCCGAACGCGTGAGTGCACGTGGGCCCACTTTCATTTGGAAACGTGTGGGGCCCACATGACACATGTCATATTATGCATTATTTAATTCTAATGCATTGCATGGAGATAGTGTACAATGCACTCAATGGTTTTGCATGGAATTGAGTGTTTGACACTCTAAGCCATTGCATGATTTTGTGTCATAAGTTTATTATTAATTTAATAAATATTATGGCATAAATATAAATTGATTTTTTGTAAACAAAATCATTCAACTCTCTCATCTCTCTCACGCCAAAACAGTGGTTGTTTTCTTCACTGGTTTTTGAACCAGTTTTGGGCGTGAACAATAGGGAAGCAAGAGTGGATTTTCATGGTGAAAATTCAAGTGCTAGCACACTTACAAGTCTTGCGAAGGTGGTAGGGAGGTTCGACCATGAGACGGGATCCATCCGACGAAGCTAGAAGCTCATTTTCGCAGCTCAAACAAAGATGGAGGACAGTGGACTGCTGCAGTTTCATGCGCCCAAACAGTGCGTTTTTGGCTTGATTCGTCTTCAAATCGACATAACCGATCAATGTGAGTATTCCGCTACCTCCGTTGATGTATTCACGCATGTTTTCATGTCTTGTTTGATCTTGGGACCTTAGAAAAAACCAACAATGGCATCAAGAGCTAATGTTGCAAGCATGAAAAATGTAGGGCTTAAAATTTGGGTAAATGTTTGTTGAGCATGATTTGAATAAATTGATTGTTGAAGTATGCTTATAACATGTTTAATTTCATTTTGGTTGGACTAATTTGTGAAATTGATTTGGAATAATTTTCCCCAAAATATTGATGTTGGCCGAATGTTAAAGGATTTTTAATTCTTGGATTTTGATTTTTGATTCATTTGATGAGTTAGAATCATTTAGGATGATGTTAATTTAAGTCAATTGGATTGAATTTTGAATTGAAACAAATCCCTAATTTTTCCCCTTGGCCGAATTGATAATGCCCTAAGTCTTGGTAATTTTGATTTTTGATAATTGGATGTGTTTGGAAATCATTCGGGATACGGATTTAATGTCGATTGTGAAATTAATTGGATTGAATTCGAATCGGACAAAAATCCCTCCCTTGGCCGAGACCTTTAAGCATGTATGGGTTTGATTTTTCATTATTTGTGTGTTGGACATATGATAAAATGACATGATTAATTATGTAAATTCATGTTTTAGAAATGTTGATTTAGGTAATTGATCATGTAATGCACTTTGGTAATTAAATTTGAAAATTGGATTTTTGAATTAATTATTTGGGCCTATTTGGAATTGTGCTTTAATGTTGTATTGGGGCCTATGGGCTTGATTTATCAAGTTTGGTTTAGGCCAAATGGATTGGATCCAATTGGGCCCAAAACCTTAACCATAAAGCCCAAATGCGACTAATGAACCTTTAAAGTTCAATTGGGCCTAATGGGCCAAGATTGATTTATGGGCTTATGGGGTATCCCGGATTGGACTTTGGTTATCGGTTTGACCCGAGTTGACCAAAAGTCCACGCCTTAAGAAATCAATCAAAAGCCCATTGGACTTTAATTGAATTGACGTTGGACGTTAATCGGTCTTTGAGACGCGTTACGATTAAATTTGGAATTTAAATCGTAAAAGGTTTATTAAATAAAGTGTAATATTTAATTTGAATTGAATAGTGAATTAGTATTAAATACATGTTAAATTAGATTTAATGATGTAGTTTAATTTAATTCATGAATTCGTACTTTGAGTACTTATTCGCAAAAACGAGTTTGACTCGAACAAAATCAAATCGTTGTTTGAACATTGGATGATCACTTAATTATCAGATTAATTAATTTGATTAGATTGATTGATAGCATGCTTATGTGTGTGAATACGTGGTTGTGTTGAATGAATAATGTATATCGGATGGATATTAGTCGGGTGGGCAATTTTAGAAATTGTTGTAATAAATTCGATTTATTAAATTGGACCTGCGTGTCCAGCCTTATCACCTTTTTCTCTCTTTGTATTCTCTTCTCACCTATTCCCCTCTATGTATATGAGGTTTCTTTAGAAGTGTAGTGTAACGGGTAGAAGTAGTACAAGTGCTAGCTTGAGTGAGAAAGGGAGAGATTTGATCTAGGATCAATGTGTAAAGTATCCATCCGCATATCATTATTATTTATTTCATACTCGCTTTATATGTTTTAGAATGCATGTTTAAGGGTGTATGATGATGAGACCTAACAAAGATAATTAAATTGGTAGCCAATTACCGCGAAATCCCTCAATTTATATTAAGCAAATATCCTTCCATTGAATGATTCTTGTTCAAGATCCGAAGTTGGCATTGGTTTGTTTGGCCAAAGTCAAGACCTTTGTCAATCAAGGATGTACTTGAATCATGAGAGTTTTGTTGCATATCGGTGTCTTGTCCAAATCGTGATTTTTATTGGCCAAAGTCAAGATCACTTTTTGTCCAATGACATTGATTACGAAACTTCCTCGTCAATGGGTCCCGCTTAACTGGAATCATTAGGTTTGTTTTTGGCCAAAGCCAAGGCCTAGATGATTCGGAGGATAGGTTAGGAAAATGTAATGGATACATTGACATTATACATATGTTTCGGACTTGGATGTCCACCTAACCGGATCTAGGAATTGGATGAGATCCAATTGATCATAGAGATCTACCTAGTTAAATAGCATACAGCTTTTTATTGGCCAAAGTCAAGGTTGTGTGTTATTTAATAGGATCCTAGCCCACTAGGAAACACGGTTTCCCGAGTACTCCACAGAGGGTTAGAGGCTCGACGAAAAATAGTGGGAGGCAAGTATTGAATTTGCAACATTCGTTCAATATACTCGCTAAACACGCTCATTTATATTTTACTCGTCACATTATCAAAAGTATTAGTTGGACTAATATTTTATGTTGTTTTAAAAATATATATATAGTTGGACTATATACAAACTCATTCAATATATAGTTGATTTTATAATTGGATTATAGTAATCAATATAATTGAATTAAAATGATAGTTGATTTTATAATTGGATTATAGTAATCAATATTAAAATTATAGTTGATTAAATAATTGGATATTGTAATCATTATAATAAATAGTACCTTATTAAAATTGATTAAATAGTTGGACTATTGAAATCAAGAAAGAATTGAAAAGTTGAATATTTAAAATATATAATCCTTGGATTAAATGTTTTAAATGATTTAATTTTCAATTGGGAATTAATAATAGGTTAATTTATTTGATAAAATAACTTATTATGACTAAGCCCATAATTAAGCAAATAGTAGAGCATAAAGTCTTTGGAAGATTTATGTGATGATGACTTTAGTGCTTAATTAATATACTTACAATAAATCTATCTTTAGATTTAAAAGTATTAAAGTTGCAATTAATTGACTATTCTAGTGGAGAAAAATCAAAGTTTGCAATTGGGCATGTAGCACAAGGTGCACATCATTTCGATATTCTAAAACCAAGGCTTGGCCAAAGGTTTGTGAAATATTGAAAGATAATTGACATATCCCAAAGTGACTACCATTTGGATATGGAAGACACGAAGGAATTAAAGATAGGGCGAGGCTCTAACTTTAAAATATTTGTCAAAGTTATGTTACTACTAGTATTGAAATTGGATTTTAATACTTAGTGTGGTACATAATACATATATGTATTGACGTTCAGAATCCGCTGTGAGCTGGATACTGGCTTCAAGCCGAGATTTCTCTGCGAATTGGAAACGGGACGAAAGTCGCTGTTTCGACCGTAATACCTAAGTTTAGGAACTACCCTTTGGGTATGTACTTAAATTAGGAAATGTTATAATGTAACTAGTTTGACTAGAGACATTATCTCTATATCAGTGTTTAATCCGATGCGGATAAAACCTTTATATTCTAGAACACTAAAGTGTTTCATTATATAAAGATGATACTGAGATAAATACATTGGATGTAAATAACAGAATTTATATTTTGAATATAAAAAAAAATCTCAAACATATAAAATGACAAATAAATAGCTCAAATTGATTTGATCAATAGAGACTTATTTGTGGCATTGTTGTCTAGGACACAATTAAAGAGACTCGTATATCCACACTTTTAAGAGTGGGTACTAGGACTGATTTGACTATTCAAATAAGGTCTGCGAATCTAGTTTATTAGGTAAATACCTAAAATACTTATTTACTTGGTAATAGTAAAAGGGCCACCGATCTGTTAGCCCTATTCATGGTGAATTAAGTGGGCCCATATCTAGCTAGGCTAGATGTGAACATGAATATTTCGTGACCTTAACGGATGTAGCATCACGTTGTGGTTATGTGTTTCTTTTGAAGAACACAGATCGGAAACTTTTGAAGTTTCGACACGAAGAAAACAAACAGATCGGCTATAGTGTTATTCCGCCACGGTAAGACCGAAATGGAAAATACTTAAGCAGTAAGTTTCATATATAATGAAAGAGTACGGTGTTCTTTCATGTGAGGACTCCTCCCGAGACACGTCAGTTAGACGGTGTGTCTGAACTAAAACCGAATTTTGTTGGACATGATAAGGTTTATCACGAGTCGCTCTGAGCTACTATTTCCTTCTACAGGATATGTATTAACAGTGCAAAACTTATTTAGAATAAGGTTCCATATAAATCTGTTTGACAGATATCATATAGGATATGAACAGGGAAGAAACGAGGTTTCTCATTCCTGATAATTTGGGTATGCCAGGCATAGCGTTTGGATGATACCAAACTAAGGACCCAAATTGGATAAGTGCCAATATAGTTATCCTAAGGGAAACCTTAAGTATAGTACTTATAAATCCCACATGAGAACAATGTGATTGTTGCTCACCATGCGGTTTTCCTGAGAGGAATACCGATATGCAGTGGTCAGTGGGAGGATAGTGATACTCGATGAAAATCGGAGTAATACTGTTCAAGGCACGAAGTCCTTAATGGAACACAAATAGTTCATCTATGATGAAACTATACCATTAATCTTCAAATACACAAGAAACTTCGTAAATCGGATAGAGTCAGAAAACAACCTAGGGTATGGGTTTCTGATCTCACCCCATAATGATGTCAATCTTATGGAGGTGTACCATCCGACTACGTTTAGAGGAAGTGATACGAGGTATCGACTCTCTGTTATGGCAAAGTGCCATGAATCCGAAATGGATTCCATGTATAACAACTATTTGGATACTAGTTGTTGTACCACAAGGCATTGTGCCTATGGTACATTAAACGTCTTCAAGGAAGACATACATGGATGGCAACATACCAACGTACAAAGCTAGGCTTTTGACGGAAAGGTATCGTTATCAACATTGTGTTAATAACGGTTCAACCTTTTACCTGTTGCCATGGTAAATCCATTTTGAAGATGCTTGTTGATAACTGTATATTTCATTTATGAAATATGTCAGTTACAAATCAAAATCGCTTTCCTGAAAAGGAAACCTTTTGGAGGATGTTTACAACATCCTGACGATTTTGTATAACCGACAAACAAGGTTTGCGATTATTCGATCCATGTTTGGATTGAAGCAAGCATAAGGTTCTTGGAACTGACGTTTTGAAATAATCATAATGGTTTATGATTTGACTCAAAACGAAATAATTCTTGTGTATATAAGGAGGTTAGTGGGAGAGCGCACTGACAGTGAAATTCCCATAAAACAATTGGTGAAAGCTTGGTTTCATAGATATTCTTCAATAGAAATTCTCCGTAGAATTCTGGGGAGTAACAACCTTTATTCAAGGAATAAAGATCTACTGGGATAGATTTGGAGTTGTTAACACTCTCTGGGAAATTGTACATTTAAAATGTACTTGTATTGGTGTCTCATACGCTTCGAGCATATGGAGTCACAATCGGGTCAATCCAAGTGATAGTCACTGGATTGAAGTTAAGAACATCTGTTAGTATCTCTGAGAACTAAAGATGCTATCTTTTACTATGGAGAAGGAGAACTTGAAGTGACTGGGATCACTGCAGCAAGTTTCCAAACGATTAAATACTGCGGTACTATAAAGTTTGAATAACGGGACAGTGAGCTGGAAATCTTCCAAGCAAGATAACTGTTGCCGAATAAACAACAAATGCGGATTATTGCTGCAGCTGAGGCAGCAATAGAAGCCATTTGGATCGAAAATAAATCTAATTAGATTAGATATAGTTCTGTTAGCAGCTGAGCTAGCTAGGCGTCAGCACAGGCTAAGGAATTAAAGGTCTCATCGACGATCCAGATATATACTTCTATATCATCTGATTCGTTCGGATCATACATCGTGGCGATGTGATGATCGTATAAATCGCGTCAAACGATAATCAAACAAATCCGCTGACGAAAACCTTTCCTCAGCAATTTGAGCGAACCTTACATAGTTCGGGTGTAGGACACTCGAGTGACTGGCTATGTGCCAAGTGGGAGATTGTTGGATAATATGACCCATAGCGTCACTATTTGCACAGATCATTGTGTTGCTGTAGCAAATTAACTATGTAACAAGGAAATTGCACTCTCGTCATTTGTGATTAGATCACCATAGATATATAAATGAAGAGAGGTCCCTATGATTAGTTCCTGGATTGAGATGATATGAGACAGTATCAGTCCACGAAGGATTAATCATTAAATATCCCTAGCCGTAGTATTATCGAGACTGGACATCGATAATGCGGAATAGGCTAGTATTGCACTTGTGCGCGTTGTGAGGGCACAACGGCATAGTTCTCATATATATAAGTATTGGATACTTGTGCAAGTGCGATAGGAGGTCGTGTTTCACCGATGGTACGGGAAACAGCTTCGCTCTGGATAGACCCTTCGGAATCCCATTGGTATTATGACTAGGTGTCTATGGGAGGCCGAAATCAAGGTAGGTGTGTATAGTCTTAACCTGAGACTTGCATCGCTAATACTTACGACAATCGGTAAACTTTGGTTTTGGTGGTTGGGGGATCTTAACTGGTTCTGTGTTCACCTCTTCTGGGTTTATCAGGAATCGTAGTGTATTGGATGTGATGTCGAGACGGAAGTATCACTCCAGTCATAGTGGAGATGATGTCACGCAGGATACGGTATTAGTGCTCTTAAGTGATGCGCATCCAATCGTGATATTATGACCAGGTCATGAATATCCGATTATAGAGACTAGTTACCAGACATCCGATATGTGTTTCGGACGGGGCAGACACTTATCCAGCCCCAGCCCTAGCACGTGACTATCCGATACTGGACCGATATGCACAATACATTAGTATACTACGCTTGATACAGATCTTTGATATTCTTTAATGGATATGTCCGGAGAATTAGGTAGACTTGGTGCTTTGCTAGGAGTCGACCTTGTCTCGTAAATCGGTAGAACGTAGTACTTGGTACGTACGTGATTCGGATACTCCGACGACCGTATTTACTGCCAACTATCCGGGGATCTCATGGGTCGCTTCCCGATAATCCACCGATGACGCACAACTTGCACTCTTGAATAATCTGGGATTATATAGAAGAGAGAGAAAATTAATCTAGGATTAATTACGGAGATATTTTATCGGGATAAAAATATCGTCTAGAGAGAGATAACGATTAATTTGGAATTAATCGGTAAATTAATATATTCGATATATTAAACGAAATTAGATTTCGACGCGGAATTAAAATTAGATTTTAATTCGGGCAAACGAGTTAATTTAGAATTAATTCGTTAGCGACGTAAATAATAATTTCGCTAGGCGCAATTATTATTTAAATTCGATTTAATTAACGTCGCGACGTAAGCTCGGTATTTCGGAAATATCGAACCCGAACGCGTGAGTGCACGTGGGCCCACTTTCATTTGGAAACGTGTGGGGCCCACATGACACATGTCATATTATGCATTATTTAATTCTAATGCATTGCATGGAGATAGTGTACAATGCACTCAATGGTTTTGCATGGAAATTGAGTGTTTGACACTCTAAGCCATTGCATGATTTGTGTCATAAGTTTATTATTAATTTAATAATATTATGGCATAAATATAAATTGATTTTTTGTAACAAAATCATTCACTCTCTCATCTCTCTCACGCCAAAACAGTGGCTATTCTTCACTGGTTTTGAACCAGTTTGGGCGTGAACAATAGGGAAGCAAGAGTGGATTTTCATGGTGAAAATCAAGTGCTAGCACACTTACAAGTCTTGCGAAGGTGGTAGGGAGGTTCGACCATGAGACGGGATCCATCCGACGATCTAGAAGCTCCGTTTCGCAGTTCAAAACAGTTTTTGGAGGACAGTGGACTGCTGCAGCAGTTCATGCCCCAAACAGTGAACGTTTTGGCTGATTCGTCTTCAATTCGACATAACCGATCAATGTGAGTATTCCGCTACCTCCGTTGATGTATTCACGCATGTTTTCATGTCTTGTTTGATCTTGGGACCTTAATAAAACCAACAGTCACTTAACTTGAACATGACTTGGTGATAGAAGTCACAAATCACTTTTTAAAGTGACATCTAGTCACTATTCATTGATCAAGTTGGTGGAGCCATTTAATGGCTTTGGAGGGAACTTTGAGTTTGACTTTTTTTGGAAAAGCCATATACCAAATTTTTGGTATTACTTTTACTTATCTTTTGAAGAAAACAAACACACAAAAAGAATTCTCTCTCATCATTTTGTTCACTTGGCCGTGAACTCCAAGGCAAGAAGGGAAATATTTTTTCTTTTCTCCATTGTTGCTACACATCTTATGATCAAAGGAGGTGATAGGGAAACCATCAAAGAGCTTGGAATACCAAAGCTTGGAGCTTTCACTCTTTTTCTTCAATTGGCTGAATCTACAAGGAACTTGGAGCTTCAACTTTGTTCATCTTCTTCATCACAAAAGCTTTGTAAGTATGATTCCGCCATGCTTCAAGTTTAATATATATATTCATTTGTTGTATTTCATATGCTTAATCTTTCCTTGGGACATATAATAGAAACCAACAATGGTATCATGGAGCCATGGTTAAGCATGAAATACTTTAGGTTAAAAATTTGGGTAAAATTGATTGAAGCATGTTTCTTGTGAAATTTGATGAATGAGTATGCTTATATGTATGTAAAATGACATAATATGGAATCAATTTTATGAAAAATGCATTGGATGATTTTTTCCCCAAATTCATGCCTTGGCCGAATGTGTTGCTACTTGGAGTGGATTGGAATTTTTTGTGTTTAAGATCATTGGATGACTTAGAACGTATACGGGACGTAGATTAGTAATTCAATCGGATTGAAAAACAAATCGACACAAAAAACTCACCTTGCCGAATGTTAATGGACATGTAAAGGAGTTGATTTTTGTTAAAATTAATGTTGGACATTTATTTTGAAAAATAGATGATTAATAAATTAAATGAGTATTTTTGAAATATTTGGTTTAATATATTAATCTTGGTTTTACACTTTAATTAATTGGACTTTAATGTTTGGAATATTAAAATTTAATTAATGGGCTTAATTGGTGAATTGGGCTTTTAATATTGTATTTGGGGCCTAAATCACTCCATTAAGTCCAAATATAATATAATGGGCTTTAAAAATTTAATTGGGCCTTATGGGCTTAAAATTGGTTTTATGGCATTTAAGGGTGATTCCTTATTTGGGCTTGGTAATTGGGTTTGACCCACATTGACCAAAGCCCAAGCCTTAATAAATCAATTGAAAGCCCATTTGACTTGAATTAAATTAAACATTGGATGTTAGTTTGGCTTTGAGACCCAATAGGATTAGATTTAGAATCTAAGTCTTTAAAGCACATTAAAAGTGTAAACATTTAATTTGGAATTAAATAATTGAATTAGTATTGAATACGAATTAAATTAGATTTAATAAGTTATTCGATATAATTCGCGAATTCGTACCTTATGTACTTATTCTCAATCGAGTTGGACTCGCGCAAAATCAAACCGTTGTTTGAACATTGGATGATCACTTAAACATAGACTAATTAATTGGATTAGATTGGTTGTAAAAAGCATGTATTGTTTGAAAATATATGTATGTGATGAATGAATAGTGTATATCGGATGGATATTAGAAGGGAAATGGTAATTTTAGAAATTATTGTAAATTTGGAATTTATAAATTGGACCTGCGTGTCCAGCCTTATCTCTTTATCTCTTTGTATTCTCTTCTCACCTAATTCCCCTCAATGTAAATGAGGTTTCTCTTATTGTATTATGTAAATGGGTAGAAGTAGAATAGTGCTAGCAGGGAGAGGAAATGGAGTGATTTGTTCTAGGAACAAGTTGTTTATATATCCATCCGCATATCACTATTATTTACTTTACGCGCTTTATGATGTTTTAGAAGCATGCTTAAGGGTGTATGATGATGAGACCTAACAAAATAAATAAATTGGTTGCCTATTACGCGAAAATCCCTCAATTTATATTAAGCAAATATCCTTCCATTGAATGATTCTTGTTCAAGATCCGAAGTTAGCATTGGTTTGTTTGGCCAAAGTCAAGACCTTTGTCAATCAAGGATGTACTTGAATCATGAGAGTTTTGCTGCATATCGGTGTCTTGTCCAAATCGTGATTTTTATTGGCCAAAGTCAAGATCACTTTTTGTCCAATGACATTGATTACAAAACTTTCCTCGTCAATGGGTCCCGCTTAACTGGAATCATTAGGTTTGTTTTTGGCCAAAGCCAAGGCCTAGATGATTCGGAGGATAGGGTTAGGAAAATGTAATGGATACATTGACATTATACATATGTTTCGGACTTGGATGTCCACCTAACCGGATCTAGGAATTGGATGAGATCCAATTGATCATAGAGATCTACCTAAGTTAAATAGCATACAGCTTTTACTTGCCAAAGTCAAGGTTGTGTGTTATTTAACGGGATCCTAGCCCACTAGGAAATGCGATTTCCCGAGTTCTCCACAAGAGGGTTAGAGACTTGAAGAAAATAGTGGGAGGCTATTATTGAATTTGCAATTTCGTTCAGATACTTAGCCTTACGCGTCTTTCAAAATTATTTCGTCAATATTTTAATAATTAGTTGGACTAATATATTGTTATTTTGCTTGTAACAGTTTGACTGTACCCATAACATCGTTGACTTTATAGTTGGACTATAGTTGTCAAGATGACTGGCAAGGGTAATGTCCGCGACATAATCATGGGCGATAATGTCTTCAAAGGGACAAACTTTGCCGACTGGGAAATGAACCTCAAGATAGTGCTTGGGGCTGAGAGGGTGCTGTATACTATTCAGAGACCTCTCCCGCCTAAACCCACTGAGCCAATGGAGCAAGAGGGGTCACTGGAAACGTGACTGCCGAATGGGCAAAGGGCAGATGGAGGATATCAAGGCTGGCAAGGCTATCGCCTCTGGTATGTTTGTTATTGAGATAAATATGAATACTTCTAGTTTTAAAAATTGGATTTTTGATTCTGGTTGTGGTGCTCATATTTGTACTGATGTGCAGGATCTGCAGGATAGCAGGGTGCTGGCATCGGGGGAGATGGATCTACGGGTCGGAAACGGAACACCAGTTGCTGTTTTGGCCGTAGGGACTTTTGTTTTAGAACTGCCTCAGGGCATGTACTTAAACTTTTGAACTGTTATTTTGTACCTAGTTTAACTAGGAATATTATATCTGTATCCTGTTAACCCAGCAGGGTTACACTTTTGTATTTAGAAACACTGGGTGTTATTATATAAAAATGATGCTGAAATTTGCACAGCTGTTGCAAATAACGGTCTTTATATTTTGAATATAAATGAATCTCCTAAAATGACAAACAAAAGGCTCAAAAGGAGTAATCTAAAAGATGAAGCTTATATGTGGCATTGTCGTCTAGGACACATCAACAAGACTCGCATATCCACACTTTCGAAGAGTGGGTACTTGGACGAATTTGATCCCAATTCATATGACGTCTGCGAATCTTGTCTTTTAGGCAAAATGCCTAAATCACCTTTTAGCGGTAAAGGTGAACGTGCCACAGAACTGTTGGCTCTCGTTCATACTGACGTATGCGGGCCCATGTCTAGCCAGGCTAGAGGTGGATTTCACTACTTCGTAACCTTTACAGATGATGCATCTCGTTACAGTTATGTGTATCTTATGAGACACAAGTCGGAAACTTTTGAGAAATTCAAAGAGTTTCGACACGAAGTGGAGAAACAAACAGGGAAGAGTATTAAGACATTACGGTCAGACTGTGGTGGCGAATACTTAAGTTATGAGTTTCAAGATTACTTGAAAGAATATGGTATTCTTTCACAGTGGACTCCTCCTGGAACACCGCAATTAAACGGTGTGTCCGAACGGAGAAACCGCACCTGTTGGACATGGTAAGGTCAATGATGAGTCGACTGAGCTGCCAATATCCTTCTGGGGATACGCATTAAACAGTGCTATACTTATTTTGAATAAGGTACCGTCGAAGTCTGTTGAACAGACTCCATATGAGATATGGACAGGAAGGAAACCAGGTTTCTCTTCCTGAAGATTTGGGGATGCTGGGCATATGTTAAATGTTTGGAAGGTATCAAACTTGAACCCAAATCTGATAAATGCCTTTTCGTAGGATATCCTAGGGAAACCAAAGGATATTACTTCTCACCCACAAGAGAACAAAGTATTTGTTGCTCTACAAGCATTTTTCCTTGAGAAGGATTTTATAAATGCAGTGGTAAGTGGGAGGAAAGTAGAACTCGATGAAGATCGTAGTGATACTATTCCTGGCAATGAATCAACGACGGAACAAGAACAGACCATCCGGGATGAGTCTGTACCACAAACTTCACATACACAAGGACCACGTAGGTCGGAGAGAGTCAGAACAGTACCTGAGAGGTATGGGTTCCTGATCTCACCTCATGTAGATATTAATCTTATTGAGGATAATGAGCCGGCTACGTATGAGGAAGCGATACAAAACATCGATTCCGCTTTATGGCAAGAAGCCATGAAGTCCGAGATGGATTCCATGTACGCCAACCAAGTTTGGACACTGGTTGATGCACCAGAAGGCGTAAAGCCTATTGGATGCAGATGGATCTTCAAGAAGAAGACCGACATGGATGGCAACGTACAAACGTACAAAGCTAGGCTTATAGCGAAGGGGTATCGTCAACAATATGGTATTGATTATGACGAAACCTTCTCACCCGTTGCCATGATTAAATCCATTCGGATAATGCTTGCAATAGCTGCATATTTCAACTTCGAAATATGGCAGATGGACGTTAAGACCGCTTTCCTTAACGGAAACCTTTTGGAGGATGTTTATATGCAACAGCCTGACGGTTTTATCGTACCAAGACTTGCAAACAAGGTTTGTAAGTTAAATCGATCCATTTATGGATTGAAGCAAGCATCACGGTCATGGAATCAGCGTTTTGATGAGATCCTAAAAGAATATGATTTCGTGCAAAACGCAGATGACCCTTGTGTATACAAGAAGGTTAGTGGGAGAGCACTTACTTTTATTGTCCTTTATGTCGACGACGTATTGCTTATAGGCAATGACATTCCCATGCTAACGTCGGTGAAAGCTTGGCTTTCATTAAAATTCTCCATGAAAGATCTGGGAGAAGCAGCCTTTATTCTTGGAATAAAGATCTACCGGGATAGATCTAGAAAGCTGCTTGGACTCTCCCAGAGTACATACATTGATAAAGTGTTGAAGCGATTCAACATGGAACAATCCAAGAGGGGATTGGTTCCAATGGTACGTGGTACCTCTCTGTCTAAGGACATGTGTCCTAAGACTCAGGAAGAGAGAGACAACATGAGTCGGATACCGTTCGCCTCGGCAGTCGGATCGATCATGTATGCCATGATATGTACACGACCTGATGTCTCATATGCTTTGATCATGTGCAGTCGCTATCAGCCGATCCAGGTGAAGGTCACTGGATAGCAGTTAAGAATATCCTTTAGTATCTTAAACGAACTAAGGATGCTTTCTTAATTTATGGAGGTGGAGAACCTGCGGTATCTGGGTATACCGATGCAAGTTTCCAAACCGACAATGATGACTACAAGTCGCAATCCGGGTACATTTTTTGTTTGAATAACGGAGCAGTGAGCTGGAAATCTTCCAAGCAAGATACTATTGCCGATTCAACAACAGAAGCGGAGTACATCCCTGCATCTGAAGCAGCAAAAGGCAGTTTGGATCCGAAAGTTTCTAATCGGATTAGGAGTAGTTCCGTTAGCAGCTGAGCCCGTTCCATTATATTGTGACAATAACGGGGCTATAGCACAGGCTAAGGAACCAAGGTCTCATCAACGGTCCAAGCATGTTCTCAGACGTTACCATCTGATTCGGGAGATTATACATCGTGGCGATGTAAAGGTCGAGAAGGTCACATCAGATGACAACATTGCAGATCCGCTGACGAAGGCTGTTCTTCAGCAAGTTTTTGAACGACACATACATAGTTCGGGTATTAGATGCTTGAGTGACTGGCTATAGGCCAAGTGGAGATTGTTAGACATTATGTCCCATAGCGTCACTGTTTGTAAATGATATTGTATTATTGTACAAAATTAACTATGTGATAATGAAATTGCCTTTTGCCGTTTTGTAATATTGTTTACTTTGATATTTAAAATGGCGAAAGTCCATATGATTAATAGCGGATTGAGATGATATGAGACAGTATCAATCCATAAAGGTTTAATCATTAAATATCCCTAGTCGGAGTATTATCGAGATCGGACATCGATAATGCGGAATAGACTAGTATTGCGCTTGTGCACATTGTGAGGGCACAACGGCATAGTTCTCATATATTTAAGTATTGGATACTTATGCAAGTGCGATAGGAGGTTGTGTTTTACCGATGGTCGGAATTAGCGAAACCGAGCCCGAGAATATTTGCGGACACATTCGTATTTTGAAACAAGTGGGGCCCGCAAGTCACATCGCGAAGTCACATCACTTGACATGACTTGGTGATAGAAGTCACAAATCACTTTATTAAAGTGACATCTAGTCACTATTCATGATGCAAGTTGGTGGAGCCATTTAATGGCTTTTGGAGGGAAATTTGAGTTTGATTTTTTTTGGAAAAGCCATATACCAAATTTTTGGTATTACTTTTACTTATCTTTTGGAAAGAAAAACAACACACAAAAATAATCTCTCTCTCTCTCATTTTGTTCACTTTGCCGTGAACTCCAAAGGCAAGAAGGGAAAATTATTTTTCTTTTCTCCATTGTTGCTAGCACATCTTATGATCAAATGAGGTGATAGGGAAACCATCAAAGAGCTTGGAATACACAAAGCTTGGAGCTTTCACTCTTTTTCTTCCCTTGGCCGAATCTACAAGGAACTTGGAGCTTCAACCTTTGTTCATCTTCTTCATCACAAAAGCTTTGTAAGTATGATTCCGCCATGCTTCAAGTTTAATATATATATTCATTGTTGTATTTCATATGCTTAATCTTTCCTTGGGACATATAATAGAAACCAACAACAGCCCCGTGCACTCACGCACGCACTCATAACTCTCACATAAAGCCAACTATACCATTCATGCATGTATTATGAAATCCCATATAGTCATTCTTATCTTTGTACGCATCATAGTGAAAAGCATGTTTACCCCATTGGTTACATCATTTACCTTCGTCTTGGTTCAACGTATCGTATTACAATTCATATATCTATGTCATGATAACATTTGAGTATTATTTCTTGTGGTATATCAGATGGAAACCCAGACATAAATTCCGTAGCCGATTCCGAATGGATGGTAGTGCGGTCTGTACTTGGGATACAATTCCACGTACCACTTGGAAAAGTGCTCATATGTGTGCTTGTGTGGTTAGTGTGTGTGCCTGTGTCTTTCATTAATATAATTTGCCAATGAAGTTGTATGTTCGTTGCTACTTTGATGTACTTTCAAGCATGCAATCTTAGATGTGAAATATATATAAATTTAGGTGTAAGTTTTATCTTGTACATGTGAATTTAGAAGCATGATACTCTTGGAATAAGTGTTACTTAAACTTGATTAAATTATTACATAAATCAATTCATTACAAGTGACATAAGTAAGGGACCATTCCGAACACAACAGTTGAGGTCTTCCCTTGTGAGGGGGAGTGCGGCCTTAAATTTCATTTTCCCGGTTCACACCGGGTGGGGACTCCATTATTCTCCGGTTTAGTCCCACGTGGCTACTCCGTACTCCCAACCGGGCCGCGAGCCCGGGACAACATGCGTCGTCCAGTTTCTGTGTTCCACAGTCTGGCGATGTTGGACATTTATGACCCATAGCGTCACTATTTGTACAGATCATGGTGTTATTGTACAAATTAACTATCTGACAAGGAGATTGCGCTCTTATCATTTGTGATTAGATCACCTAGATGTATAAATGATAAGAGGTCCCTATGATTAGTTCCTGGATTGAGATGATATGAGACAGTATCAGTCTTCTAAGGCTTAATCATTAAATATCCCTAGTCGTAGTATTATCGAGACTGGACATCGATAATGTGGAATAGACTAGTATTGAACGTGTGCGCATTGTGGGAGCACAACGACATAGTTCTCATATATATAAGTATTGGATACTTATGCAAGTGTGATAGGAGGTTGTGTTTACCGATGGTGCGGAAACAGCTTCGCTCTGGATAGACCCCTCAGAATTCCATTGGTAGTATGACTATGTGTCTATGGAAGTCCGAAATCAGGGCAGGTGTATTTGGTCTTAACCTGAGACTTGCACCGCTAATACTTGCGACAATCGGTATGCTTTAGTTTTGGTCATCCAGGGCTTTAACCGGTTCTGTGTACGCCTCTGCTGGGTATATTGAGAATCGTAGTGTATTGGGTGTGATGTCAAGACGGAAGTATCACTCCAGTCATAGTGGAGATGATGTCACGTAGGATTCGAAACTAGTGCTCTTAAGTACTGCAGTCATCGGGATGATATGACTAGGTCTTGTTCATCCGATTATAGACACTAGTTACCAGACATCCGACATGTGCTTCGTACAGGGCAGACACATTCCAGTCCCAGGCCTAGCACGTGACATTAGATACTGGATCGCAATACGCAATACTACGTATACTACGCCTGACATAGTTTATATATTCTAGTAAGAATATTTCTGGAGAATTGGGTAGGCACGGTGCTTTGTTAGAAGCCAACCATGTCTTGTAAATCGGTAAGCACGTGGTACGAGGTACACACGTATTCGGATAATCCGATGACCGTATTTACTGCCAATATATCCAGGGATCTCTTGGGTCGCTTCCCAAAGATTCACCGATGACAGTTGATTTAATTAGAATTAATCTGGGATTAATTAAGAGAGATAATTAATCTGGGATTAATTAAGAGAGAGAGAAATTAATATGGGATTAATTGAGGTATTATTTAATCTGGGATATAATGTGTTCGGAAGAGAGAGAACGAGATTAATTTGGAATTAATCGGTAAAATAAATTTAATAGTTAAATTTGATTTTTTTCTTTTAATTTATTCATATTGGCTAAAATTAATATATTGGATATATTAATATGAATTGAATTTCATTACGAAATTAAAGTCGGACTTTAATACGAACGAACGAATTAATTTAGAATTAATTCAAAACGACATTCGTATAAATTTACGAGGCATCATTATTTAATTAAATTAGATTTAATTATTTAGCGACGAAAGTTCATTTAATCGGATTAAACGGAACCTAGCCGCGGCAAATGTTCGTAGAGACATTTGAATTTTGAATTCAAATGTGGGGCCACTTCACATGTGGTAGTTGGGAGGGTAGTTGGCATTTATGCCAAGCCACCCACCATCCAACTACCTTGGAATATTGTTTTGGTGAAACCCATTACCCAACTACCTTGTTTAGGTAAAAGGGTAAATTGGTTTTACCTAAAACTCTTCTCTCTCTCTTCACTTCTGTATGCATCACACTTGACACACTTTGAACAAAAGAAAAAAACCTAAGACCAAGCCTAATGGGCGTGAGCTTCTCTCTCTCTTCTCTTTGATTTTGTTGCAAAATCAAAAAAGCTAGCACTTCATGGAATCAACTAAGGTGATAGGGAAACCAACTCAAAGCTTGGAATCAACAAAGGAAGGATCTTGAGATCTTCATTCAACAACTCAAAGCTTGGAATCATCAAAGGAAGGATCTTGGAAACCAACTCAAAGCTTGGAATCAACAAAGGAAGGATCTTGGAGATCTTCTTCTCAAAATTTTAAAAGCTCAAATCCATTCAATGTAAGTAATTCCGCAACTTATAATGAATTTATGTACACCTTTTCTTGCTTATTAGATCCTTGGCATGTTCTAGGAACACTAACAATGGTATCAAGAGCCAATTTTAAGCATGAAAATTTTAGGGTTCATGAGACTAAAATTTGGGCTTTTGTGTTTTGAGCATGATTTCTTCAAATTGATGCTTTGAGCATGCTTAGAATATGATAACTTAGAGGTATGCATGATTAGATTTGAAACAATCAAATGAATCAAAAATTAATTTTTTAGTGAGGCCGAAAGTTGCAGTGCATGGGACTGCAGTTTTTTGATTTTTGTAACATGAAATGATGTATTTAAATGCATGTTTAAATGTTGATTTTGGTTTGATTGGATTGGAATCAAAGTCAATAATGTTTATGTTAAAATCAAAGAGCATGTTGAGCATGAAATGATGAATTTAGGATTCAATTGTGTTGAGCTTGAAATGATGTGTTTTGGCTTCAATTTGTGTTAATCATTAATTGATGGATTAAGCATGATTAATTAAGTTAATTGGTATTTTGGAAATATTGATTTTAATTAATTAATCATGGCTAATACACTTTAATTAAAATAATTGTGATATTTAGAATATTATAATTATGTTAATAAGCCTTTAATTATGTAATGGGCTAAAAGTGTGTATTTGGGCTAAATGGGCTTGTTTTGACTAAGTTTGGTTTTGGACTTTTGGATTGGATCCAATTGGGCCCAAACCAATTCCATAAAGTCCAATACATCACTTGGCCCTTTAAAGAATTTAATTGGGCCTAATGGGCCTAAATTAATTTGTAGGCAATATGGTGATTCCTATTGGGCCTTGGAATTTTGGGTTTGACCCATTATGGCCAAAGCCCATGCCTTAAGAATTAATTAAAAGCCCATTGGACTTTAATTAAAATGACATTGGATGTTATTGGGCCTTTGAGACCCATTGAGATTGGATTTGGAATCCAAGTCTTTGAGGCTTGTAAATAAGTGTAAATATTTAATTTGGAATTAAATTGGAATTAGTATTGAATACAAATAAATTGGATTTAAAGTTGTAGTTCAATATAATTCAAGAATACTTACTTTGAGTATTTATTCTTAAACTAGTTTGACTCACGCAAATCAAATCGTTATATGAACATTATATGGTCATTAATTCAAAGATTAATTAATTGGATTAGATTGATTGAATAACATGATTTGTATGAATACATGAATGTGTTGTATGAATAATGTATATCGGATGGATATTAGAATGGCAATGGCAGTTTTGGAAATTGTTGCAATAAGTTTAGAATTTATTAAATTGGACCTATGTGTCCAGCCTTTTAACTCCTTTCTCATTGTATTTCTCTTCTCACCTATTCCCCTCAATGTAAATGAGGTTTCTTTATTGTATTATGTAATTGGGTAGAAGTTAGAATAGTTCTAGCCGGGGAGAGGAAAGAGAGTGATTTGTTCTTGGAACAATTTGTGAGATATCCATCCGCATATCATTATTAATTTATTTATTTATACGCGCTTTATTATGTATTTAGAATGCATGTTTAAGGGTGTACGATGATGAGACCTTAACAAAGATAATAAATTGGTTGCCAATTTGCACGCGAAAAAACCCTCAAAACATATTAAGCGTTTTCCTTCCGTTGAGTGATTCTTACTGAAGATCCAAAGTTGGCATTGGTTTGTTGGCCAAAGTCAAGACCTTTGTCAATTGCGGATGTGTTTGAATCATGAGAGTTTTGTTGCATATCGGTGTCTTGTCCAAGTCGTGATTTGTTGGCCAAAGTCAATATCACTTCTTGTCCATCGACATTGATTACGAAGCTTTCCATGTCAATGGGTTCCGCTTAACTGGGATCATTAAGTTTGTTGTGCCAAAGCCAATGCTTAGTTGATTCAGAGGAAAAAGGTTAGGTAAAATATTTGATATATTGGCATATAATATATATGTTTAGGACTTGGATGTCCACCTACTGGATCTAGGAATTGGATGGGATCCAATTGATCTTAGAGATCTACCTAGTTAAGTATCATACAATTTATTGGCCAAAGTCAAGATTGTGTGTTATTTAACGGGATCCTAGCCCACTAGGAAACTAGGTTTCCCGAGTACTCCAGAGAGGGTTAAAGGCTCGCCGAAAAATAGTGGGAGGCAAGAATTAAATTTTCTATATTCGTTTAGATACTTGCCATACGAGCTCAATCAAATATCATTCGTCAAATAAATTAAATGTTAGTTGGACTAATATTTAATAGTTGTTTTAATTTAACAGTTAGACTGTATTCAAACCCTTCATTTATAGTTGATTATATAATTGGATTATAGTAATCAATATATATTTGAATTTTACCCTTCATTATAGTTGATTATATAATTGGATTATGTAATCAATATATTTGAATTTTACCGATCATTTATAATGATTATATAATTGGATTATAGTAATAAATATATATTTGATTTTAACCAATAAAATTGTAATAAGTTATATAGTTAGACTATAGTAATCATTACATTAGATTGTACCTGAAATCGTTGATTAAATAGTGGACTATTAGAATCAAGATTAAATTGAAAGATTAGTGTTTAAAACATTATCCTAAGGAAAATGTTTTTAGACGACTTTAATTTCAAATTGGGAATAAATTTCAGGATAGTCCTGAAAACCTGAAACTAAGAAGTTACTTTATTTGATAAAATAACATCTTAGGCCTAAGCCCGGAGTTAAGCAAATAGTAGAGCATGATCTTTGGAAGATTCATGTGATGATAACTTTAATGTTTAATCCATTATGCTGCCATAAAGACTCCTTAATTTCCTAATCAGAACTAAGGATTAGATCCTTAAAGTATGATGAAGAAATTGAAGGATCTTCATAAATCTATTCTTAGATCTTAGAAGTATTAAATTGCAATTAATAACTCTTGGAGAGTTAATGGCAATTCTCAAGGAGATAAAGCCAAAGTTTGCAATAAGGCAAGTAGCGCAAGGCGCACCTTACTTCGATATTCTAGAAACCCAAGGCTGGCCAAAGGCTTCTGGGATATAGAAAAGGGCAAAGGCAAAATCATTACTGTTTCTAGGAAGACAAATGACATATCCAAAGATGTCTGCTTAAATGTTGCAAATGGGATCACCGAAGCGTGACTGCCGTATGGACAAAGCAGACATGAAGGAATTGAAGAAGAGCAAGGCTCTGACTTCAAATATGTTTGTCATAAATATGTTCACTACTGTATTAAAATTGGATTTTAAATACTAAGTGTGATACATAAATATGCATTGATGTGCAGAATCTGCTATGAGCAGGATACTGACTTCAATTGAGAATAATCTGCGAATCGGAAACGGGATGAAAGTCGCTGTTTTACCGCAGATACCTAAGTTTAGGAACTACCCTTCGGGTGTGTACTTAAATTAGGAAACTGTTATAATGTAACTAGTTTGACTAGAAACATTATCTCTATATCGAGTATAACTCGTTGCGAGTACACCTTTATATTCTAGAACACTAAAGTGTTTTATTTATAAAGATGATATTGAGATAAACACATTAGATGTGAATAACAGTATTTATATTTTGAATATAAATAAATCTCAAACATATAACATGACAAACAAATAGCTCAAACTGATTTGATCAGATGACACTTATTTATGGCAGTGTTGTCTGGGAGACAATCAAACAAGACTCGTATATCCACACTTTTGAAGAGTGGATACTAGGACGGATTTGATTCCATTCAATGAAGTCTACGAATCTAGTTTATTGGGCAAAGTGCCTAAAACACCTTTTACTTGGTAAAAGTATAAGTGCCACCGATCTATTAGCCCTTGTTCATAGTGACGTAAGTGGGCCCATGTCTAGCTAGGCTAAAGGTGGATATGAATATTTCGTGACCTTTACGGATATGGCATCGCGTTATGGTTGTGTTTCTTTTGAAGAACACAAATCGAAAACTCTTAGAGTTTCGACACGAAATAGACGAACAGATCGGCTAAAGTATTAAAACATCACGGTTTGACCATGATGAAAATACTTAAGCAATAAGTTTCTCATATACTTGAAAGAGTATAGTATTCTTTCAATGAGGACTCCTCCCGGAACATGTCAATTTGACGTGTGTACGAACGAAGAAATCGAAGTTTGTTGGACATGATAAGGTTAATCATGAGTCGCTCTGAGCTACCATTTTCCTTCAAAAGGGATAAACATTAATAGTGCAATACTTATTTTGAATAAGGTTCCATAAAAATCTGTTTGACAGATTTCATATTAGATATGAACAGGAAAGAAACTGGGCTTTCTCACTCCTGATGATTTGGGAATGCTAGACATACGTTTGGATGATACCAAACTGGAACCCAAATTGGATAAGTGCCTAATGTAATTGGTTATCCAAAGGAAACCAAAGTATAGTACTTATACAACTCACTGGAGAACAATGTAATTGTTGCTCACCATGCGTTTTCCTAAGAGAAATACCGATATGCAGTGATAAGTGAGAGGATAGTAAAACTCGATGAAAAATCGGAGTTATATTGTTCAAGACACCAAGTCCTTAGTGGAACACAAACAGTTCATCAAGGATGAAGCTATACCAATAATCTTCGAATACACAAGAAACAACGTAGGTCGGAGAGAGTTAGAAAACAACCTGGGGTATGAGTTTCTGATCTCACCTCATAAAGATGTCAATCTTATTGAGGAATACGAACTGACTACGTATGAGGAAGTGATACAAGGTATCGACTCCCTATTATGGCAAAGTGCCATGAGTCCGAAATGTATTCCATGTATAACAACTATGTTTGACACTAGTTGTTGTACCGTAAGGCATTGTGCCTATTGGTACTATATAAGTCTTCAAGGAAGACATACGTGGATGACAGCATACTAACATACTAAGCTAGGCTTGTAGCCGAAAGATATCATTATCAACATTGTGTTGATTACAACAAAATCTTTTACCTGTTGCCACGTTAAATCCATTTGGATAATGCTTGCTGATGCTGCATGTTTCATTTATGAAATATAGCAGCTGAACCGAAAAATCGCTTTCCTGAAAAGGAAACCTTTTGGAGGATGTTTACAACATCCTGACGATTTTTTCGTATCAAAACTAGCAAACAAGGTTTGTAGGTTATCCGATCCATGTTTGGATTGAATCAAGCATTAGGTTCTTGGAATTATCGTTTTGATGTAATCATAATGGTTTATGATTTAATTCAAAACGAGAAATGATTCTTATGTATATAAGGAGGTTAGTGGGAGCGCACTGAAAGTGACTGTCCTAAATAATGATGATATGTCATTTATTGGAAATGATATTCCCACATTACAATCGGTGAAAGCTTGGCTTTCATGAAAATTCTCCGTAGAATTCTTGGGAGAAACAACCTTTATTCTAGGAATAAAGATCTATTGGGATAGATTTAAAGTTGTTAACACTCTCCGAGAACTCGTACATTGAAAAATGTATGTGACCTAGTGTCTCATACGCTTTGAGCATATGGAGTCACAAACAGGTCAATCCAAGTGATAATCACTGGATTGATAATAAGAACATCTGTTAGTATCTTAGAGAACTAAGGATGATGTCTTAAACTATGGAGATGGAGAACTTGAAGTGACTGGGATCACTGTTGCAAGTTTCCTAACCGATTAAATGACTAAAATTCGTAACAACGGTACTGTACAGTTTGAATAACGTACAGTGAGCTAGAAATCTTCTAAGCAAGATGTTGTTACCGAATAAACAACAAATGCGGGTTATTGATGCGGCTGAGGCAGCAATAGAAGCCATATGGGTCATTAACAAATCTAATTAGATTAGATATAGTTCTGTTAGCAGCTGAGCTAGGCTACAACGCAGAATAAAGAATTAATGGTCTCCTCAACGATCCAGATATATACTTCGACTATTCATCTAATTCGTTCGGATCATACATCGTGGCGATGTGATTATCGAATGAATTGAATCAGACGATAATCATACAAATCCGCTGACGAAAGCCTTTCCTCAGCAGTTTGAGCGAACCGTACATAGTTCGGGTGTAAGACACTCGAGTGACTGGCTATAGGCCAAGTGGAAGATTGTTGGACAGTTATGACCCATAACATCACTATTTGTACAGATCATGGTGTTGTTGTAGAAATTAACTATGTGACAAGGAGATTGCGCTCTTATCATTTGTGATTAGATCACCTAGATGTATAAATGATAGGAGGTCCCTATGATTAGTTCCTGGATTGAGATGATATGAGACAGTATCAGTCTTCGAAGGACTAATCATTAAATATCCCTAGTCATAGTATTATCGAGACTGGACATCGATAATGCGGAATAGACTAGTATTGCATTTGTGCGCATTGTGGGAGCACAACGACATAGTTCTTATATATTTAAGTATTGGATACTTATGCAAGTGTGATAGGAGGTTGTGTTTACCGATGGTGTGGAAACAGCTTCGCTCTAGATAGACCCCTCAGAATTCCAATGGTAGTATGACTATGTGTCTATGGAAGTCCGAAATCAGGGTAGGTGTATTTGGTCTTAACTTGAGACTTGCACCGCTAATACTTGCGACAATCGGTATGCTTTAGTTTTGGTCATCCAGGGCTTTAACCGGTTCTGTGTACGCCTCTGCTGGTTATATTGAGAATCGTAGTGCATTGGGTGTGATGTCAAGACGGAAGTATCACTCCAGTCATTGTAGAGATGATGTCACGTAGGATACGATACTAGTGCTCTTAAGTACTGCAGTCATCGGGATGATATGACTAGGTCATGTTCATCCGATTATAGACACTAGTTACCAGACATCCGACATGTGCTTCGTACGGGGCAGACACATTCCAGCCCCAGGCCTAGCACGTGACATTAGATACTAGATCGCAATACGCAATACTACGTGTACTACGCCTGACATAAATATATATTCCAGTAAGAATATTTCTGGAGAATTGGGTAGGCACGGTGCTTTGCTAGAAGCCAACCATGTCTTGTAATCGGTAAGCACGTGGTATGAGGTACACACGTATTCGGATAATCCGATGACCGTATTTACTGCCAACATATCCAGGGATCTCTTGGGTCGCTTCCCAAAGATTTACCGATGACAGTTGATTTAATTAGAATTAATCTGGGATTAATTAAGAGAGATAATTAATCTGGGATTAATTAAGAGAGAGATAATTAATCTGGGATTAATTGAGGTATTATTTAATTTGGGATTAAATGTGTTGGAAGAGAGAGAACGAGATTAATTTGGAATTAATCGGTAAAATAAATTTAATAGTTAAATTTGATTTTTCTATTTAATTTATTCATATGGGCTAAAATTAATATATTGGATATATTAATATGAATTGGATTTCATTACGGAATTAAAGTCGGACTTTAATACGAACGAACGAATTAATTTAGAATTAATTCATAAACGACATTCGTAATATATTTGCGAGGCATCGTTATTTAATTAAATTAGATTTATTTATTTAGCGATGAAAGTTCATTTAATCGGATTAAACGGAACCGAGCCGCGGCAAATGTTCGTAGAGACATTTGAATTTTGAATTCAAATGTGGGGCCCACTTCACATGTGGTAGTTGGGAGGGTAGTTGGCATTTATGCCAAGCCACCCACCATCCAACTACCTTGGAATGGTTTTGGTGAAACCATTTACCCAACTACCTTGTTTAGGTAAAAGAGTAAATTGGTTTACCTAAAACTCTTCTCTCTCTCTTCACTTGTGTATGCATCACACTTGACACACTTTGAACAAAAGAAAAAAACCTAAGACCAAGCCTAATGGGCGTGAGCTTCCTCCATCTCTCTCTTTGATTTTGTTGCAAAATCAACAAAGCTAACACTTCATGGAATCAACTAAGGTGATAGGGAAACCACTCAAAGCTTGGAATCAACAAAGGAAGGATCTTGGAGATCTTCATTCAAACAACTCAAAGCTTGGAATCATCAAAGGAAGGATCTTGGAAACCAACTCAAAGCTTGGAATCAACAAAGGAAGGATCTTGGAGATCTTCTTCTCAAAATTTTAAAAGCTCAAATCCATTCAATGTAAGTAATTCCGCAACTTATAATGAATTTATGAACACCTTTTCTTGCTTATTAGATCCTTGGCATGTTCTAGGAACACTAACAGGCGACTCCACTGGGGATAGAGAATCGACCCCGAAATATTGTCTTGTAATGTTTGGATTTATGTTCTAATTGACCGTGTCTATAGTGGATAAAATGAGGGTTTAATCAAGGGCATCTTGAGGCTAGGTAATGGTTTGGTGTCTTTCTTCATTCACTACCTTCCTAGAAGGAAAAGCTGTGAAGGTACCTATATGGCCATCAACCTTTAACCTATTGTGATGGACTAATTTGGAGGACTCGTTGTTCATTCCTGTCACCAAGCGATAAGAGCCTAAGAGGCTAGGGCACTTAAGAGACCCTCGCTCCACCCTCCCTCTGGGGAATCTACAACGGGAAATCCATTTTAACAGTCAGTCACACACCATAGCTCATTGGCACGTACCTTAGTGTATAAAAAAGGGTGCGCTCACTTGGTCGCTCGAACCCTTGATTGGGGAGACCTAGTTGTGGGCCATCCTTCGCCGGTGTAAGCCTTTGTCTACACTCTTGCGAACCCACCCATAGACCGGGTTTGTATGGTTAAAGTAACAATTATTTCCTTTAATATGTGCTTGTGGACCATCCTCATTTGGATGCAGTTGGACTATTGTCAGAAATGTGAACTTGCTGGGCCATTTAAACTGGGGCGAGTTCGTACCTTATGACCATTAGGCCCAAAGCTTCTGAAATATTGATGGGCCATTCTGTAGAAATCATTGTTTTATGTTTGCATTATCTTTCTTTTATGCTTGTGTTTGGGAACATTGCCGTTTGGATCCATTTGGACCATTTGTCATGGGATATGGGCTTGTTGGACCATTTAAACTGGGACAAGAATGTATTTTATGACGATTGGGCCAAAGGCTTCTAAGTGATTGATGGGTCACTTTGTGATTGTGTTCGGAACATTACCATTTGGAATTAGTTGGGCTCCTTGCCATGAGATGTGTACTCGTTGGGCCATTTAAACTGGGACAAGTTCACTCCTATGATAGTTAGCCCAAAAGCTTCTAAAATGATAACGGGCCGATTTGTTTGAAAATTTTAGTTGATTTGGTATGTTATATATATTACATGCATCTCATGCACCTCATACATACATATGTCATGTTAACACCTTATATGTCTAAAAAAGACATCATAGATACCGTTTGGGTTAGATAATGAACAAGGCTCATTAAAAGAACAGTAACAGTCATGAGTGAATCCGGTAATGAGGTATCCCGTATGGATCAGTTAGAGAACGGTCTCGCCAAGATTACTGAACAATTGCAAGCCTTGACTACTGCTATGGCTGGTATGGCTGTGCCCCGTGCTGGGGGAAATTCTGAGAATGTGAGGCGTGAGGAGCCTCCGAATGGGGTGGGGGATGATATCCCCACTTTTATGATGATATGGCAGAGTATGCAACAGGCAGAGTATCTGGGTCTCAGGCAGAGTTACAGAAACTTGGGATCAGGTTGAGTCAGTTACCCGCAAGATGAGGGGTAAGAATGAAGATTTGCTGGATTATAACACACTGACTTTCGAGGAACAGTTGCCGGCACAGTTCAAGATGCCTGATATGGCTAAGTTTAACGGGAATGGGGATCCAAGGGTGCATCTCCGACAGTTTGTATCAGTCATGAGTTCAGTTGGCTTATCTCAGCGCCAAGTGCAGAAAATGTTTGGAATGTCGCCCGAGGGAGCTCTCGTGGTGTGGTACCACAGTTTGGAGAAAAAAGTGAAGGAAGATTGGAGGGAGTTGGCTGATGCTTTCTTGAAGCAGTATGTCACTGACCTAGAGATCGATCTGTCACTCCGTCACCTGGAGAATGTTAAGCAGAAACCAGAGGAGAGTCTTAAGGAGTATGTGGATCGGTGGAGGGGTCAGTTGTTGAAAATGCAAACTAGGCCCTCGGAGAAGGACCAGATTAAAATGATCATCAAGGGCACCAAGCCCTCCATCTATGGGAAGCTAAGGAGGATGACCTCCATGATTACTGATTTTCGGCAGTTGAGGGAAACTGTCATGGATATTGAGGAAGAAGAGGCCGAAAACAGGAAATTCTATGGTCTGAACAGGAGGCCCATTGGGGGGACATCAGGAACAAGGCCCGTTTCTGTTGAGATTGCCGCTATCCGGAACCGGAGATTCTCCAACTTGGGTAGGCCCTTGTCCAAAGTATTGGAGAAATTGAAGACACAAGGACTTTTGTCACCCCTAGAAGCCAAACCATTACCCAATCCCCCACCATCACATTATAACCTAAGCCTTTACTGTCACTTTCACCAAAAAAGGGGCCATGACACCGACAACTGCGCCCGAATCTGCCATGAAATCCAAGACCTGATAGACTCCAAGAAAATACCTGACCCAGAAATAGAACAGCCTGACACACACAGAAACCCCTTACCCAACTACCGTGCCGTACCACCACCAGCCTATATGATCAATTCTGGCCTCCCAGAAGACCTTGTCCAAAAATCCTTTCACCCTTAAGCCTTTTGCCTGGGAATCTTGGATAGTACTAGTGAAGATGAGACTGAGCAGGGGAAAAACTTTTGGCTTGATTTCTCTAGCAGTGATGAGGAAGAAGTAAAGGGAATGACGCGCAACGGTCATTTTTACAATGATATGGCAGAAAAGGGTAAGGAAGTTTTGACAGATGGTAGAGAAGTGGTTGAGACTGCAGAAAATACTGAGGGGGATATAGTGCTGAGGCAATTGAGGAAGACTAGAGCACAAGTGAGTATCTGGGAATTGTTATGTGCCTCTCGGGAGCATAGGCAGGCCATGGTTGAGGCCTTGAGCAAGATTGTGGTACCGGAAGACGCCAACCCTGCAATATTTGTTGGGTCAGTTCAGAAAGAAGCTTTGCAGATATCTTTTTCTGAGGATGAACTCCCGGCGGAGGGGAGAAATCATAATAGGCCTCTATTTATCAGGGCCGAGGTGAGGGGCAAGAGAACTTCATGTGTGATGGTGGATGACGGCTCGTCCATCAATGTGTGCCCGCTGAAAATTCTGGCGAGATTGGGTATGAAAGCAACAGACTTGGACCCCTCCAGCATGACTATTAAGGCTTATGATGACAGCAAAAGGGGAGTCGAGGGTACTTTTGTGGCTATGGTCAAGGTAGGCCCTATTGAAGATAAAGTTTAGTTTACAGTGCTGGACAACCCAGCCACTTTTGCCTTGTTGTTGGGAAGGCCTTGGTTTCACAAAATTGGGGGCGTGCCTTCCATTTTACATCAGATGATCAAGTTCCCATATGAGGGAGAAGTTGTTACTATCCGGGCTGAGGTAGATAATGTCGTGGCTGCCTTGAAGATACAACATTTCACAAGGTTTCAGGTGTCAGCTACTTTTGAGGAATGGGTGGATCCTAGGGTGGCTAGGATCATGAAAAAAATGATGTTTGAGCTGGGTGAAGGTTCAAAATTGCCAGATTTCAGAGGACAGACTACTCGGAAAGGTTTGGGGTACAAATCTGATGAAGAAATACCGAAGGTCAAGAAAAAGGGCTTGAAACTGATGGAGTGTTTTGTGAAAGCCTCAGGATATCAAGGGGAGCCTGAACCTGTGGAAGTTAATGGAATTGTGGTACCTGGGTTTGAGATCTTCCAGGATATGTTGGGTAAGAAGCTGATAGTTGAAGAAATTGTGAAGAAAGAAGAAGAGGATTGGGAGGAATAACTAATGAAGTTGGAGAGCCTGACTCTGGGAGAGGACGAAAAGTCTGAGGAAGACCTGATTGTAGAGGAAGAAGTGTCTATAGATGATGAAGACATTTACCTTCCTGATTTGTTTGAATGTACTTCTGCATTATCCAATAATAAAGACATTTCTTTTGCTTACTTACCTGAGTCATTTCCATTTACTCTGCACGAATCAAGCATATTTGACATCAGTTCAGCCAGAACTACTGCATTTAACTTGGGTACACTTGAGAACCCCAAGGAAATTCTGATTGCAAGTGAAGTAACCTCCGAAGAGAGGGAGAAACTAGAAGAAGTGTTGGTCAGATATTCCAAAGTGTTTGCTTGGTCCTATGAGGACATGCCTGGGGTAGACAGAAACATTGCCCAACACACAATACCAACTTATCCGAATATGAGGCCAGTAAAACAGAAACTCCGACGGATGAGAACAGAATGGGCTGAGAAAGTCAGAGAGGAAGTTAAGAAACAGATAGATGTGGGGTTCCTGGAAGTAATGAAGTATCCTGAGTGGTTGGCTAATATAGTGCCGGTGCCAAAGAAAGACGAGAAGGTCAAAATGTGTGTAGACTACAAAGATCTCAACAAGGCTTGTCCGAAAGATGATTTTCCCATGCCGCATATAGATGTTTTGGTTGATAGTGCGGCTTTATCTGCCATGTATTCACTTGCAGATGGATTTTTAGGTTACAATAAGGTTCTCATGGCTGAGGAAGACAAACATAAGACTGCATTTGTTACTGAGTGGGGTACTTATTGTTACAAGGTTATGTCGTTTGGGCTTAAGAATGCGGGGGCTACTTATCAGCGGATGGTGACTACACTTTTCCACGACTTGATGCACAAAGAGATTGAAGTGTATGTGGATGACATGATGGTGAAATCAGAGACAAGAGTTGGGCATATTGAACAATTGGAAAGGTTCATTCAGAGAGTTGACAGATACAACCTGCGGCTTAATCCCAAGAAATGTGTGTTCGGGGTGACATCAGGGAAATTGCTTGGTCATACAGTGGGAATGGACGGAATAGAGGTAGACTCCGAGAAGATCAAGGCAATCACAGAAATGCCTGCACCGTAGACAGAAAAAGAAGTCAGAGCATTCTTGGGGAAGATTCAGTACATCAGTCGGTTCATCGCCAAGTTGAAATCAGTATGTGAGCCTATCTTCAAACTATTGAGAAAAGATCAGCCAGTGAGATGGAATGAACAGTGTCAGACAGCCTTCGAGAAAATCAGAGAGTACTTGGTAAAGCCTCCTGTATTGAAACCTCTGAGATCGGGCAGACCTTTGGTATTGTATCTGGCTATAGAATCAGAAGCACTGGGGGCAATGATGGTACATGCTGATGAGACAGGGGTAGAACATGCAGTCTATTATCTGAGTAAGAAGATGCTCCCCTATGAGGCTCGATATCAGGAAGTTGAGAAGATCTATCTTGCAATGGTATGGGCTTCCAGAAAATTACGGCATTATTTCCAGTCATACAAGATCCAGGTTGTGGCAAAGGAAAATCCTCTGAAGTATCTTCATTGGTGCCTTCACTAGTGGGAAAATTGGGCAGATGGTTGGTATTGCTGACAGAGTTTGACATTGAGTATCTCACCTCCAAAGTAATCAAAGGGCGAGCAGTAGCTGAGTTTTTGGCATTACAACCTGTTGAGGGGGATCAGTATAAGTTTCAATTTGCAGACGAAGAGATCCAAGCAATAACAGTTCAGAGATGGAAGATGTACTTTGACGGAACAGTGAATTACAAGGGAGCCGGAATTGGGATCGTGATAGTAACCCCCGAGGGAGAGACTTTGCCTTTGGCCAAGAGGTTGACATTCAGAATGACTAACAACATGGCCGAGTATGAAGCATGTGCTTTTGGTTTGACAGCATTGATAGCCTTGAAGGCCGGGAGTGTGGAAGTCTACGAAGATTCTATGTTGGTGGTCCAGCAGATGCGAGGAGAATGGGAATTGAAAGAAGAACGGTTGAAACCTTACCTTTTTTACCTCAAAAAATTGGCACAGGTTATCCCCGAGTGTAAGTTTCAGCACTTACCGAGAGAGGAGAATCAGATAGCAGATGCATTGGCTACACTTGCAGCAACTTGGGAAAATCCAGAAAAGTTAGTGATGAGACCGTTGATACTGACAACAGCAAGCAAACCTGTTTATGAGATAGAAAGAATTCTGGAAGTTGAGGTCGACGACGGTAAACCTTGGTATTATGACATTCAGAGGTATCTGGAACATGGTGAACTCCTGGAAGGGGCAGGCAGAAAAGACAGAATAGCCATTCAGAAGTTAGCTTCCCAGTATGTGATTTTGAAAGGAGAACTGTACAAGAGGCAAGCAAACGGTATTCGGTTGAAGTGTTTGAGAAAGGATGAAGTGTTTGAGAAAGGAAGAAGCCCAGCATGTAATAGAAGAAATACACGCCGGGGTATGTGGTCCGCACATGAATGGGTTGAATATGTCCCGAAAGATAGTGAGACAAGGTTTTTATTGGTCAACCATGGAAACAGACTGCGCAAAGATGGTAAAGCACTGTCATGACTGTCAAGCACATGGTAATTTGAATCACTTACCGCACACAGAGTTGCACGGGTTATCAAAGCCGTGGCCTTTCTCAGCATGGGGGATTGATATGATTGGGGAAATTCGACCGAATGCATCAAATGGTCATCGCTTCATAGTAGTGGCAGTAGATTACTTCTCGAACTGGGTAGAAGCCGAATCATTCCGTAATGTTACAGCAAAACAGATGGCAAAGTTTATAGCTCGGAACCTCATTTGTCGGTATGGTATGCCGCATCATGTAGTGACAGACAACAGAGTTCAGTTTCAAGGGGAGACGAAGGCAATGTTACAGAGGTATGAGATAGGCCACCACAAGTCATCACCGTACAGGCCGCAGGCAAATGGGGCAGTTGAGGCAGCCAACAAGACCATAAATACAATTTTAGCCAAGATGACAGAAAATTGCAGAGATTGGGCCGAGAAATTACCGTATGCTTTGTGGGGGTACAGAACATCAGTAAGAACAGCAACATGGGCCACACCTTACTCTTTGGTCTATGGAATGGAAGCAGTATTGCCAGTAGAAGTGGAAATACAGTCCATGAGGGTTTTAGCAGAGGTAGAATTACCGAAACCAGAATGGGCCGCACAGAGGTTTGATCAGTTAGCACTGCTGGATGAGAAGAGAACGAAGTCTTTGTATCACATGCAGTTGTATCAGAATAGACTAGCTCCAGCATTCAACAAGAAAGTACGTCCCACCAAGATCAGAAAGGGTGATTTGGTACTTAAGCAGTCGAGGCCGTTGACGACAGATCCGAGAGGAAAATTCAGACCTAACTGGGAAGGACCTTACATAGTACATAAGGTAATGAGAAATGGGGCAGTGAGGTTATCAGACTTGGAAGGAAACGAGTTCACCGAGCCGATCAACGTGGACATATTGAAACTGTACTTTCCCTGAGGGAGAAAGGACCGAGCGGTCACCAAGGGAATTGGCAGAAGAACTAACCCAACGGAGTAGGAAAATCATTCATGCATACACGTAACATTGCATTCTTTCCGTGTTTATTTTTGTTTTGTGTTCGCAGGTTCGAAGAAAAAAGAAAGCAGCAGAAATGAGCCAAAAAGCGTCAACGCAGTTTCAGTTTTAGGGATGAGTCCCAAGAGGCGAGGCCCACATCAGTATCAGTCTGGGGGCGAGGCCCACATCAGTATCAGCCTTGGGCGGGGCCCACATTAGTATCAGCTTATAGGCGAGGCCCACTTTTGTCAGCGGTGTTGGGTCGAGGTGCCAGAGACGAGGTGCCCCCGTTGTCGGTTGTAGTTCCGGGATGCGTCCCAGGGTCGAGGTGCCCACTACATCATCAGTTTGAGGGCGAGGTACCTATTTTCAGCGGTATTGGGTCGAGGTACCTAGGGTCGAGGTGCCTCCGTTGTCGGTTGTAGTTCCGGGATGCGTCCCAGGGTCGAGATGCCCACTACATCATCATTTTGAGGGGGAGGTCCCTATTGTCAATGGTGTTGGGTCGAGGTACCCAGGGTCGAGGTGCCCCCGTTGTCGGTTGTAGTTCCGGGATGCGTCCCAAGGTCGAGGTGCCCACTACATCATCAGTTTGAGGGCGAGGTCTCTATTTTCAGCGGTGTTGGGTCGAGGTACCTAGGGTCGAGGTGCCTCCGTTGTCGGTTGTAGTTCCGGGATGCATCCCAGGTCGAGATGCCCACTACATCATCATTTTGAGGGGGAGGTCCCTATTGTCAGTGGTGTTGGGTCGAGGTACCCAGGGTCGAGGTGCCCCCGTTGTCGGTTGTAGTTCCGGGACGAGGTGCCCACTACATCATCAGTTTGAGGGCGAGGTCCCTATTGTTAGCGGTATTGGGTCAAGGTACCCAGGGTCGAGGTGCCCCCGTTGTCAGTTGTAGTTATCAGGATGCGTCCCAGGATCGAGGTCCACTGCAGTACCAACTCAGCTCGAGGCAGCAGACGAGCCAGGTAAGTGAAAATGCATTGCATAACTTTGATAGGATTGTTCAAAGTCACACACTGCACAAGTCCCACCAAAGTGGGGGCGGCTGTAGGCATAGCATTTTTGCATGTGAAACCCAATGATGAGTCTCAGTTGGAGGCACTACCTTTTAAGTCGCGGAAGCCACCGGAAACAGACGTCGGAAGGGAGGAGTCAATAATTGACTCATATTCGGATTAAGTTCACTGGTTTAGCTTCGGGTTACTTGTTGGTTTTCCGTTTTAAAAATTATTTCTGGCCCAAAACACTCACAAATCACTTGACCTCGGCCCAAAATCCTCGCAAGCCCCTTTGCCTTGACCCAAAACCCCCGCAAGCCCACACACCTTGTCCACACAAACCAAACCCACCAACCAAAAGCCCACACGCCCAACCAAAAGCCCACACGCCCAATCAACGAAATTACACCCAAATTAATAAAATATTAGATTAAATATTAATTAGATAATGTATTTGAATTAAATAAAATATTTTAAGCCATTTACCAATTAAATAAAACATAATATATAATCATACCTAATTTGGACAAATCAAATATATTACATACTAAATTAAAAAAAGATGATATGCCTAATTAAAATCAATCATAACAAATTAAAAATATTGACTTCCTAATCTAACAAATTAAATGCCTAATCCTAACCAATCAAATATATTGTATTCCTAATTTGAACCAAATTTGTCCCCCCTCAATCTAATATTTTCCTTGTTGGATACCAAATCAAATCCTCCCTTTAATGCCAAATCCTATTCCTTGTGAGACAAGGTGAAGCCCTAGCCTTTCTATATATAAACCACACCTCTCCAAGGCATTCCTCTCCCCTAGTTTACTCCCATCACAAGAAATAAAGAAGCAAAGAATTTCCAACCCCCTCTCCAAGCTCTCCATTAACGCATATTACACAAAAAATATAACAAATTTCTCTTCATCTCCTTCCCCTACTTGACCGAAAAACACAGCCCCATAAGCCTCCCTCACATCACCGAAAAATACACCAATACAACAGCCCTTTGCACGTAAAAAACGCAGCCCCATAAGCCTCCCTATATCACCGAAACAACAGCCCCGTAAACCTCCATGCAGTACCGAAAAACTGCACTCCTATTAGCCCTCAAAACAGTCCCTAAAATCCCTAAGGCAGTAACATAAAAACTGCACTTATAACCCTTAAATAATCACACAAAAACTGCACTTAAAACCCACAAAAAACACCCAAAACAGTCCCCTATACACCTGAAACAGTGACCAATAATACGACAGCGAAACCGCAGGAAACAGCAGCAAAACGGAGTCAAAATAGTAGCTTGAGCAGCGAAACAGTAAGGTAAAATGTAAACCATTGAACCAGAAAAGTTGCTGTGTGATTGCCCTTCCGACGGCCGTGAAATGTGAGTTCGAAAGTCGACATAAAAGGTTAGACCTGAGGGTATTTTCCACATTCGTTTTCCGTTTTATTTGTATTATTTATTGAGTATTGCTTGCATGATTGTTATGATGAAATGCATGTTGTGGCCCTTGAGTAGATAAATATGCATGGATTATGAGATATTGTATGTTGTGGCCTTGAGTAGATAAATATGCATGGATTATGAGATATTGTATGTTGTGGCCCTTGAGTAGATAAATATGCATGGATTATGAGATATTGTATGTTGTGGCCCTTGAGTAGATAAATATGCATGGATTATGAGATATTGTATGTTGTAGCTTTAGAATAAAATGAGAGATGTGTCAACTCTCGCGGTATATCGGATGGAAACCCGGACATAAATTTCATAGCCGATTCCGAATGGACGGTAGTATGTTCTGTACTCGGGATACAACTCCACGTACCGCTTGAGTAAACGACACTTTCTTTTGCTTTATATTTTATTTATTTATTTATTTTTCATCATTCGAACTCCGCACATTATTTGTATGCATGATACAATCGAGCGCATGGGCTTAGTAAGTCGGATTAAAGATCCCCCATTTGGAGGGGTTAAAATCCTTTACCACAATGCTTTGCCGCGCCGGTTGATGTGTGTTCGGTTGGATATAAGATATGTTCAATCGGGCATACTAAGTTTGATGTGATTGCCTTTATTTTTGTATGTATGATACAATCGAGCGCATGGGCTTAGTAAGTCGGATTAAAGGTCCCCTATTTGGAGGTGTTAAAATCCTTTACCACAATGCTTTGACGTGCCGGTTGATGTGTGTTCGGTTGGATATAAGATATGTTCAATCAGACATACTAAGTTTGATATGATTGTCTTTATTTTTGTATGCATGATATGATCGAGCGCATGGGCTTAGTAAGTCGGATTAAAGGTCCCCTATTTGGAGGGGTTAAAATCCTTTACCATGATACTTTGCCGCGCCGGTTGATATATGCTCGGTTGAATGTAAGATGTGTTCGATCGGGTATACGAAATTTCATATAGTTATCTTTATCTTTGTATGCATTGTAACGAAAGGCGCAAGGGCTTATTGTGTTGGATTAAAAGGGTCTCCATTTGAGAAGAAAAGCCTAAAAGGCTACCTTTACTACGATATTTGCCGTGTCTTTCATCCATTGATTGCATCGTTTATCCCTGTCTTGGCTCGACCTATTGTCATTGGTGTACCCATATCCCTTGCCCTTTACACTCCATGAACCCTCGACAACTCACCATATTATAAACCCATTCACCATGCACGTAACTGCCCCCCTCATGCTCACGATAACTCCCCCTTCTCAACTCACTGCCTTCACGCCCATTGAACACAACCCACAAACCCCAACACACAGCTCGCCCCCACGCACCTAAACACGGCCATAATTCCCCACGTGAGCAGCCCTCACTCTTTCGCACAAAGAACACATCACACCAGCCCACGCCTCACAGCACGCCACAAGCCTCTCGCCACATAGCACCTCACGGCCTCACGTAAGCCAATTCACGCCAATTGCCTTAAACATGCCCACTGACCTGCACGCATTAACCCTAAACTGAACCCTTCATGCGACAGCCCCTTGCACTCACGTACGCATTCACAACTCTCACATAAAGCCAACTATACCATTCATGCAAGTATTATGAAATCCCATATAGTCATTCTTATCTTTGTACGCATCATAGTGAAAAGCATGTTTATCCCATTGGTTACATCATTTACCTTCGTCTTGGTTCAACGTATCGTATTACAATTCATATATCTATGTCATGATAGCATTTGAGTATTATTTCTTGTGGTATATCGGATGGAAACCCATATATAAATTCCATATCTGATTCCGAATGGACGGTAGTGCGGTATGTACTTAGGATACAATTCCACGTACCACTTGGAAAAGTGCTCATATGTGTGCTTGTGTGGTTAATGTGTGTGCCTGTGTCTTTCGTGAATATAATATGCCAATGAAGTTTTTTATGTTCGTTGCTACTTTGATGTACTTTCAAGCATGCAATCTTAGATGTGAAATATATATAAATTTAGGTGTAATTTTTATCTTGTACATGTGAATTAGAAACATGATACTCTTGGAAATAAGTGTTACTTAAACTTGATTAAATTATTACATAAATCCTTTCATTACAAGTTACATAAGTAAGGGACCATTCCGAACCCAACGGTTTGAGGTATTCCCTTGCGGGAGGGGTGAGTGCGGCCTTAAATCTCATTTTCCCGGTTCACACCGGGTGGCGACTCCATTATTCTCCGGTTTAGTCCCCCATGGCTACTCCGTACTCCCAACCGGGCCGCGAGCCCGGGACAGCATGCGTCGTCCAGTTTCTGTGTCCCACACTCATGCTTTAATTACCCAACGAATGTCATTAGGAACACCATGGATTGTCAGTAACCTCATCCGTTCCAAGCGAGCTTTGTAAACTTTCATCAGAGATTTTTGAGTGAGAGAAGGAAATTGATTGCGAAGATTTGCGAGAGCTTCTTCCATCTTGAAATGTCTTAATCTGCAAAAACTAAACACAGAAAATTAAATCAGACCAAATCACAATATATAAAAAAATTGCATGAGGTTGCCTCCCTGCGAGCGCTAAGTTTAAAGTCGTCAGCTAGACTTTACTTCTCGATCGTTAGGCTGGATCTGAAAGTGTGACACTTTCCTTTTGTCGCTCAAATGATTCTCCCCAGTAGTGCTTGACACGCTGACTGTTAACCTTGAATGTGTTGTTGGTTTTGGGATCCAGTAACTCAACAGCTCCATATGGTAAAACCTGAGTGATCACAAATGGACCTGACCACCTAGATTTCAACTTTCCAGGGAAAAGTTTCAATCTCGAGTTGTACAACAACACCTGCTGCCTTGGTTCCAACTGTCTGTGCACTATTTTTCGGTCATGCTATTTCTTGGTCTTTTCTTTGTACAATCTTGCATTCTCATAAGCCTGTAAGCGAAATTCCTCCAATTCGTTGAGTTGGTGAAGTCTTTTCTCTCCTACAGCTTGTGAATCAAAATTCAACTTCTTCAGTGCTCAGTACGCCTTGTGCTCAAGCTCAACTGGCAGATGGCACGCTTTCCTAAACACCAATTGATATGGGGACATACCAATGGGTGTATTGTAAGCTATCTGGTAGGCCCATAATGCATCATCTAGTTTTGTAGACCAGTCCCTTCTTGTTGATCCAACGGTTCTCTCTAGGATTCTTTTGATCTCCCTGTTTGAAACCTCAACCTATCCATTTGACTGTGGATGGTAAGCTGTGGTAACCTTGTGAGTAACTCAATATTTGGATAGGAATGCATCGAAGTATCTGTTGCAGAAATGTGAGCCACCATCACTGATGATTGCACGAGGTGTTCCAAATCGAAAGTGAAAATGTTCTTTTTCAGGAATTTGATCACCATTTTTGAATCATTGGATGGCAGTGCAATTGCTTCAACCCATTTGGAGATGTAGTCTACAGAAACCAGGATGTACATGTTTCGGAATGATGGAACAAAGGGTCCCATGAAATCTATACCCCACACATCGAATATTTCCACTTCTAGAATGTTTTGCAATGGTCCTTCGTTTCTCATGGAAATATTTCCCGTTCTCTGGCACCTGTCACATTGAAAAGCAAAAAGTTAAGCACCTTTAAAAAGAGTGGGTCAGAACAAACCTGATTGTAGGACTTTGGCTGCAGTTTTGTTTCCGCTGAAGTGTCCGCCATATGGTGATGAATGACAGTGCTGCAAAACACTATTGATTTCTTCTTGTGGAACACACCGTCTCAATAATTGATCACCACATTGTTTGAATAGGTACGGTTCATCCCAGACATAATGCTTGACTTCTTTGAAGAACTTCTTCCGTTGCTGAGTTGTCCATTCCAACGGCCATTTTCCTGACACAATGTAGTTGACATAGTCAGCATACCAAGGGACTTCATATTGTTTCATGGCAAACAGCTGTTCATATAGAAAAGTTTCTTTGATTGACAGATCTTTGTCAGCTGTTTCTCCATTCTCGAGCCTCGATAGATGATCTGCCACCTGATTCTCTGTCCATTTTCAATCTCGAATTTCCACGTCAAATTCTTGTAGAAGAAGTATCCACGGATCAATCTGGGTTTGGCATCTTTCTTTGTGATCAAGTATTTGATTGCTGAATGATCTGTGTAGACCCACCACTTTGGGACCCAGCAGATAGGAGCGGAATTTGTCAAAAGCGTACACAACTGCAAGCAACTCCTTTCAGTGGTTATGTAGTTGAGTTGAACTTCATTCAGAGTTATGTTGGAATAATAAATGGTGTGGAAAATCTTTGCTTTGGTGTTGTCCCAAAACTGCACCTACAGCAAAATCACTAGCATCGCACACTTCATCACTTCAAATGAAATGGTCCAGTCTAGTGCTACAATGATGGGGGCAGATACCAGCTTCTGTTTTAAGATATCAAAAGCTTCCTGGCATCTTTGGTGAAGTTGAAAGGCACATCCTTCTCCAGAAGATTACAAAGAGGTTTTGCAATTTTGGAAAAATCTTTGATAAATCTCCTGTAAAAACCTACATGTCCAAGAAAACTTCGAATACCTTTTACTGATGTTGGTGGAGGTAGTTTTTCAATTATCTCAATCTTTGCTTTATCTACCTCAATCCCCTTTTATGAGATTCGGTGTCCCAGAACAATGCCTTCATGTACCATGAAATGACATTTCTCCAGTTGAGTACCAGGTTTGTATCTTCGCACCTTTGTCACACCTGTTCCAGATTTTGCAAGCAATGGTCAAAATAATCTCCAAACACAGAAAAGTCATCCATGAATACCTTCATACTCTGCTCCAGCATATCTGAGAATATAGCCATCATGCAACACTGAAAAGTGGCGGGCATTACATAATCCAAATGGCATCCTGAGGAAAGAAAAAGTACCATTGGGACATGTAAAGGTCATTTTATCCTGATCTTCTGGGGCGATGGCAATTGATTGTACCCTGAATATCCATCCAGAAAGTAATACTCATGTCCTGTCCCGCCAATCTGTCTAACATCTGGTCAATGAATGGTAGCGAAAAATGGTCTTTTCTCGTGGCTTTGTTCAGCTTCATGTAGTCCATGCATACTCTCCATCCAGTCACCGTTCTTGTTGGAATTAGCTCATTCTTTTCATTGGTGCCACAGTAATTCCTCTTTTCTTCGTACACACTGCATAAGACTTACCCAACTGCTGTCTGAGATGGGGTAAATGATGCCAGCATCCAACCATTTGATTATTTCTTTCTTTACAACGACTTCCTTCATGATTGGATTGAGCTCCGTTGATGCTCCACTGTGGGTTGTACTCATCGTTCATCAGAATCTTATGCATGAGAATGATGGACTAATGCCTCAAATGTCTGCTACAGTCCAGCCAATGGCTCTTTTGTGCTCTCGTAATACTCTCAGTAATTTTTCTTCATGCTCCAATGTTAGTGAAGAAGAAATAATAACAGGTAATTCAGAAGTGTTTCTAAGAAATGCATACCTGAGATGGCTTGGAAGTAACTTCAGCTCAAGCTGTGGTGGTTCTTCAATCGAAGGCTTGATTCAATCTTTCTTTGGCAGTTCCAAGCTTTCAACTGGTGGTGTCGCTTTGAATCAGAATGGTTTGTCAAGGTATTTGATACATTCCAGGATTTCAGCATCTAGCTCGCTGTCAGTCATATTGGTGATG
The DNA here is from genome assembly GCA_019454045.1 of Zanthoxylum bungeanum. Lineage (NCBI taxonomy): Eukaryota > Viridiplantae > Streptophyta > Magnoliopsida > Sapindales > Rutaceae > Zanthoxylum > Zanthoxylum bungeanum. Next base: position 100,296 of record SKCR01039882.1, read on the forward strand.
CAAGCTTCAAGTGTATCTGTGGTATTTAGCTCAGTATCCTGAACGATACTATCAACAACATCAACTCTAAAGCATTCTTCATCCTTTTCATCGCTCGGGAATTTCATGGCTTTGAATACATTAAAGGTCACTTCTTGGTCCTGCACTTTCATAATTTTTGCACATCAATCACAGTTTTACCTGTAGCCAAGAATGGTCTCCCAAGAATGATATGTATTTCTTTGTCTTCTTCCATGTCAAGGATGATGAAATCTGCTGGAGGATTAGTTTGTCGACTTTGACAAGCACATCTTCAACAACACCTCTTGGAAATGCGAGTGTTTGATCAGCAAGTTGCAATGAGACTGAGGTAAGCATTGCTTCTCCAATCTGCAGTTTCCTGTAAATAGAAAAAGGCATTAAGTTAACACTGGCTCCTAAATCACATAAAGCCTTACCGATGTAATGTTCTCCAATGGTGCATGGGACAATGAAACTGCCAGGATCTTTCAACTTCGGGGAAAGTTTCCTCTGAATGATGGCGCTACATTCTTCAGTTAATGCTACTGTCTCGTAGTCTCCCAATCTCCGTTTTCGTGAAAGAATATCTTTCATGAATTTGACATAACTAGGCATTTCTTCCAAGGCTTCTGCAAATGGAATGTTGATGTGCAGCTTTTTAAACACCTCCAGGAAACGAGCAAACTGCTTGTCCAGTTTGTTTTTCTGAAGACGCTGAGGAAAAGGTGGAGGTGGAGTGATTCTTTCTGGTTCTTTTTCCTATGCTTCTTTTTCCTCCATCTGTTGCTCTGCTTCTTTTGGAACTTCTTCTTGTGACACCTTGATTCCAACATCTTTGTTAATTTCAGTACCACTTTTCAAAGTAATGGCTTGACATTGCTCATTCCCTCGGTTCCTTGGATTGGGTTCTGTGTTGCTGGGAAGATTACCTGGTGCTCTGTAACTCTGAGCATTGGCCAGTTGTCCAATTTGATTTTCCAGTGCTTTGATGGAAGCTGATTGGCTCTGAAAGATAGCATCGTACTTTTTTAACTGAGCCAGCACTTCTGCTATTCTTGGTTCATTTGCCTGCTCCTGACCTTTATTCTGATGCTGGAATCCAGGTGGTGGATAGTTCTATTGTTGGCCTGAATTGTTGCTCCATGAAAAATTAGGATGATTCCTCCACCCTGGGTTGTAGGTGTTGGAATAAGGATTGTTCCCTTGTCTGTTGAAATTGTTGACATAATTCACTATTTCTTCAAGTTGGTTTGGTTATGGTGCTCCTCCATATGGTGAACTTGTAGATCCAGTGGTAAGAGTCTCCATGAATTTTCATATCTGATCTAGCTTGGCGTTGACTTCTGTATTGGCTCCACTTTCATAAATTCCTGCAATTCTTTGGATCATGCTCCTTTCTGTTGGCCACAAGGAATTTGTGTTGGCCATTTCTTCGATTAGTTCCCAAGCTTGATCTTCTCATTTCACCATTAAAACTCCTCCAGCAGCAACATCGATTGTGGTTCTCATTATTCCAGAAAGTCCATTATAGAATGTTTGGACTTAAAGCCATTTTGGAATCTCATGGTGAGGACATTTCCGGAGCAAATCTTTGTACCTTTCCCAAGCTTCGTAAAGAGTTTCTGAGTCTTGTTGTACAAAGGATGTGATGTCATTCCTCAGTTTTCCAGTTTGGCTGGTGGTGGAAAGTACTTTGCAAGAAATTTGGTGGCTAAAGTGTTCCAAGTTGTGATAGAACCTGCTGGTAGTGAATGTAGCCAATCTTTAGCTCTGTCCTTCAAGGAGTGTGGGAAAACACGCAATCTCATTGCTTCTTCAGCTTCTCGGTTGTAATTGAAAGTGCCACAAACTTCCAGGTAGTTGCTGATGTGGGCATTAGGATCTTCAGTTGCATTCCCCCCGAACTGAACTGACTGCTGAATCATCTGAATGCATGTTTTTATGTCACCCGCATTTGCTGGTAAGGGAGGAAGTACAATACAGGAAATAAGTATGTCAACCACCGGAATGGTTCTGTCTCGAATGGGTATTGGTGGTGCAACCTCCTAAGGTTCAGTTTCCATGTTGACTAAAGCTTATTGACCTTCTCGCCTTTCCTTTCTCAACTGTCTGATGGTTCTTTCAATTTCCTGGTCAAGCGGTCGGAGTTCAAAGCTTCTGGTTCATCTCATGTAGTTTCTGAGAACCTGAAACACAAGAAAAACAAAAACAATAAGTAAAAAGAAATTAGATACAAGTAAAGGTATCTAGCCCCTAAACTAATAGTAAAAGATAAATAAGTCCCCGGCAACGGCGCCAAAAACTTGACCGGTGTAAACACACATGTATAACGAAAGCGCACGTATCGTTCAAGTAGTATAAAAATATCGATCCCACAAGGACTTAATATCTAAACTATTAATTTTATGAGGTCAAATGATTACTAGTATCTACCAGGTTGTTTGATTGATTTGAAATGGTGACGATTCTAAATTTAAAAATAAGTACATAAAATTGTTCGAAAGTAGGTTTTAAGAAAATTCAATATTAAAAACTATATAGAGTTGTGAATCTTTCCAATATTATTTAAAGATGAAGTGGTTATCTTAAAGTTGGGTAATATATTGATTTATTAACCTGGAACACTAAATTATGTGTAAAGCCTCTTCCGATGGTCAATTACAAATACCTAGTATAATCCAATTGAACCATATGTCTATGTCAACCAAATTACCTAGATTCATTAAGATTAAGTTCCAATTTGGCTACCCCTGCCCGACATGTATATTCCTATACTATAAGGAAATCTATTAAAGGGTTATCTATCCTCAAGGAAGATCGTGGGCTATTGAGTCTAAGGTCTTAAACATAAAATCCCAATGTCTAGTTCATTTTAAGTTTACCTAGTCAATTTTATTAGTGGTCAGTTAATAAAAAGCATTAAGATTAAGACTCAATAAATAAATCTTTATATTACCCAAACGATAATCTAACCCTTATAAACCAGTGATATTGAAATTCATCACAACCCTAGATAACTAACTTAGTTATGACACATGGCTAGGGCTAGTAAAAACTTAAAAGTAAAAGCCATAAAGTAAAAATGCGAAATAGTAAATGCGGTAAAGTAAATACTGAAAAGTAAATTACAATAAAATAAAATTCTAAGGTAAAATGAATTACTTTTACTATTTATTATTTTAGATATCTCCCATAAAATAATATATAAACTTGTGATAATATTACCAACCAGCCATATAGGCGGTAACCTGATTACTTCAAATTAAGTCCGACCAGCCATAAAGGCGGTATGATTTGTCCATGAACCTGCCATATAGGCGGTAAGAAAATTTAATTACCAACCAGTCATATAGGCGGTATCCTTGATTAGTCAGGTTTAAACCAATTTAAATTTAATAGCCAACCGACCAATATGGCGGTATCCTTATTAAGTCAAATTTTAAATAGTAAATATATTATATTTAAGGGAGATTAATATAAATAGTAACAGTAAAAGAATTACCTTTCACCTTAGCAAGGAGAAGTTACCTCTTCATGGTTGAATAGTAAAACTGAAACAATAAAAACAAGATAAATTACTAATACTATTACAAAAAGTAATTACTATTACAGAATGTAATTAAAAATTAATTACAAAACTTAAATTAAAAGAAACTAGAGTGAGAAACTCCCTATTTACATCAAAGAGATGAGAGAGAATGGTACATCAAAAACTGAAATCTCGAGCTCAATTTATAGGCAAATTTTGCGTCTGGCATCGCGATGCCAAATTCCTTCTTGCGTCGCGACGCTGGCTCTGTTGACTTGGTCTACGTGGTTTGACTTTGACTGTTGACGCGGATTTCGTCGGCCCAATAAGAATTCAACACGTGGCACGTGGTAGATTTGGTTCAATGAGAAGATGACACGTGGTAGAAGAATATTCGCCGATGATTCTGTCCAATGAGATGATGACACGTGTCACGCGGAGTGTCGGCACCATAGGCTTGTGACACGTGTCCTGGCGCATGTTAGCGGATCTTCTGTGATGGTGACACGTGGGACGGCGCATGTTAGCAAAGTCAAACTTCTCAAATTCTGACCCGTTGACCCGGTGCACATTAGCATGACTTGGTGCACGTTAGGCGTCGCGACGCCAAGGGCTTACGCGTCGCGACGCAATCAAATTACCAAAATTCCCCTTTATCCAATTTTCACTGTTTTGGTCAAAATCACCTCCAGAATCTCCTGAAACTTTATTTATCTACAAAATAACACAAAACATATCAAAATATTCACAAAACTCAAGAAACTATACAAAATATTAGGTTAAATGAGTGGGAAATAGTGATAGATTTACCACTCATCAACTATAAGATCAAATCTTTGGTAGTCTCGGCCACGTAGGTAATGCCCAGCTAATCTAGCTGATCGATGTCAACAATCATCTGTGACACCTAGTGCTCGACAAATGTACCCTATGACATATACGAGCTAAAGAGCTTCTTATGCAACTTATACTTCTAGGATCTAAGAACAGATCTATGAAGATCTTTAATTTCAACATCATGGTACAAAGATCTAATCCTTAATTCTGACGATGGAATTAAAGTGTCATTGCATCAAGTATACAGGATTGAGCACTAAAGTTATCATTATATGAATCTTCCAAAGATCATGTTATACTTATTTGCTCAACTCCGGCCTTAGGCCCTAGATGTTTCTCTATCAAATAGAAAAACTTTTCAGTTCCCAAGGACTATCCTGAGGTTTTATTCCCAATCTGAAAATTAATGCCGTTTAAAGACATTTTTACCCAGGTTTATGTTTCAAACGTTAATCTGTCAGTTTCATGATTGCTATAGTCCAACTATCCAATCAACGATTTCAGGTACTATTAATATAATGATTACTATAGTCTAACTATATAATCAACTATAATTTGATTGGCTAAATTCAAATATATTGATTACTATAATCCAATTATATAATCAACTATAAATTGAAGTAGTTTGAATATAGTCCAACTGTTTAATTAAAACAACAATTAAATATTTGTCCAACTAATATATTTATTAATTAATGACGAAAAATGAAATGAGCGCGTATTGTCAAGTATCTAAACGAAATTGCAAATTTAATACTTGCCTCCCACTATTTTTCGGCGAGCCTCTAACCTTCTTTTGAGTACTCGGGAAACCTTGTTTCGTAGTGGGCTATGATCCCGTTAAATAACACACAACCTTGACTTTGGCCAACAAGCTGTATGATATTTAACTAGGTAGATCTCTAAGATCAATTGGATCTCATCCAATTCCTAGATCCATTAGGTGGACATCCAAATCTGAAACATATATCTAATATATGCCAATATATCCAAAATATTCCCTAACTTTTTTCCTCTGAATCAACTAAGCATTGGCTTTGGCACAATAAACTTAATGATTCCAGTTAAGCGGGACCCATTGACCTTGGAAAGCTTCGTAATCGATGTCGATGGACAAGAAGTGATCTTGACTTTGGCCAACAAATCACAACTTGGACAAGACATGCGATATGGAACAAAGCCTTCATGATTCAAACACATCCGCGATGGACAAAGGTCTTGACTTTGGCCAACAAACCAGTGCCAATCTTGGATCTTGAGAATGAATCATTCAATGGAAGGAAAAACGCTTAATATTTGTTGAGGGTTTTTTGCGTAATTGGCAAACAATTAATTATCTTTGATTAGGTCTCATCATACACCCTTAAGCATGCATTCTAAAAGCATAATAAGGGGCGATAAATAAATTAATAATGATATGCAGATGGATATTTAAAACAACTTGTTCCTAGAACAAATCTCTCAATTTCCTCTCTCCCGCTAGCACAAATCTTACTTCTACCCAATTACATAACACTTCTAAAGAAACCTCATTTACATTGAGGGGAATAGGTGAGAAGAGAAATACAAAGTGTCAAGAGGTAATAGGCTGGACACGCAAGTCCAATTTAATAAATTCTAAATTTATTACAACAATTTCCAAAATTGCCCTCACCCATCTAATATCCATCTGATATACATTATTCATACATCACATCCATGTATTCACACAAAGCATGTTATCAATCAATCTAATCCAATTAATTAATCTGAAATTAATGACCATCCAATGTTCAAACAACGATTTGATTTGCGCGAGTCCAACTCGTTTTTAAGAATAAGTACTCAAAATACGAATTCTCGAATTATATCAAACTACAACATTAAATCCAATTTAATTTGTATTTAATATTTATTCTTTATTTAATTCCAAATTAAATAATTACACTTTATTAATGAGCCTTTGCGACTTAGATTCAAAGCCCAATTAACAGCCAATGTCAATTTAATTAAAGTCCAATGGGCTTTAAATTAATTTATAAGGCATGTACTTTGGCAACCAAAGCCCAATAAGGAATCACCATTTGCCAAAAATCAATTCAGGCCCATTAGGCCCAATTAAAATTTTGAATGCCCATTTTATTATATTTGGACTTTATGGAAATGGTTTTAGGCCCAATTGGATCCAACCAATTAACCTAAACCAAACTTGGCCCAACCAAGCCCATTAAGCCCAAATACAACATTTCAAGCCCAATTCCAAATTTAGCCCAACTAATTAAATTCTAAAATTCCAAATTTCTCGATTTAATTAATTAAAGTGCATTAGCCATAATTAATTAGTCAAATTAACATTTCCAAAATACCAATTAATATAATTAATCATGCTAATCATCATCAACACATGTCCAACATTATTGAATAAAAAATCAATTCATTACATGCTTACTAGGTCACGACATTGAGGGATTTTTAAAATCGATTTCGATTTCAATCCAATTAAATCCTAAATCAATTTATCCCATGTCTTTCAACACATCCAATGATAAAAAACAAAATTACCATGACTTTAGGGCATACTTAACTTTCGGCCAAGCCAAAAAAGTGAGGAAAATTTAATCCAATTCAATTTTCATCAAATTGACCTTATAAATTAATTGAAAGCCCATTGGACTTTAATTAAATTGACATTGGATGTTAATTGGGCTTTGAGACCCGTAAAGGCATGGACTTTGGCAACCAAAGCCCAATAAGGAATCACCCTTTGCCAAAAATCAATTTAGGCCCATTAGGCCCAATTAAAATTTTAAAGGCCCATTTTATTATATTTGGACTTTATGGAAATGGTTTTAGGCCCAATTGGATCCAACCAATTAACCTAAACCAAACTTGGCCCAACCAAGCCCATTAAGCCCAAATACAACATTTCAAGCCCAATTCCAAATTTAGCCCAACTAATTAAATTCTAAAATTCCAAATTTCTCGATTTAATTAATTAAAGTGCATTAGCCATAATTAATTAGTCAAATTAACATTTCCAAAATACCAATTAACATAATTAATCATGCTAATCATCATCAACACATGTCCAACATTATTGAATAAAAAATCAATTCATTACATGCTTACTAGGTCACTACATTTAGGGATTTTTAAAATTGATTTCGATTTCAATCCAATTAAATCCTAAATCAATTTATCCCATGTCTTTTAACACATCCAATGATAAAAAACAAAATTACCATGACTTTAGGGCATACTTAACTTTCGGCCAAGCCAAAAAAGTGAGGAAAATTTAATCCAATTCAATTTTCATCAAATTGATCATGCATAACTCTAAGTTATCATCATTCAAGCATACTCAATCAATCAATTTTATCAAATCTTGCTCAAATCAATTTTACCCAAATTTTACCATAATTCCAATTTCATGCTTAATAACCGCTCTGATACTATTTTTGGGTTTTCTAGGTCAAACCAAGATCAATTAAGCATATGAAATATGCGAATACATCAGAGCAAGGTAGCGAAAATACTCACTTTGATCGGCTTTTGGATGCGATGAACACTAAAATTTCCCTCCATGGATGATTCTCGGCCAAGCCCCTTTTGTGCTCCTTGTGTTTCGGTCAACCCCTTGGTGTGTGGATCTTCAAGCTCCAAGCTTTGTGAATGATTCCATGCTCAAGAGTTGGTTTCCCTATCACTTTTGAATGACTCCATTAAATGGTAGCTTTGGAAATTTTGCCAAAAAATTTCCTTGTTCTTTCTTGTTTTTCTCGGCAAAAGAGAGAATTCGAGAGAGAAATGGCACAATGCCGTGAGGAGGGGAGAGGGAGAAAAGGTGTGTTGTGTGGTTTTGATTTCAAAAATCAAATACAACTTACACTTTTCCAAAAAGTGGTACAATGCTTTAAAGTCTTCCAACAACTCCCATCAATCACAAAAGTGACAAGCATCACATCACTCAAAGTTGATGTGACTTCCATCGCAAGAATGACTAATGATGTGACGTGTGATGTGACTTGTGGGCCCCACTTGATTCAAAATACGAGTGGGCCCGCAAACACTCTCGGGCTCGGTTTCGCTAATTCTGAATTTATAAATTTTCCATTGCGACGTAATTAAATCAAATTTAATTAAATAATTATGCCTAGCAAAATTACTATTCACGTCGCTAGCGAATCAATTCTAAATTAACTCGTTCACCCGAATTAAAATCTAATTTTAATTCCGCGTCGAAATCCAATTTCGCTTAATATATCGAATATATTAATTTATCGATTAATTCCAAATTAATCGCTATCTCTCTTTAAATAGTATTTTATCCCAGATAAAATATCTCCGCAATTAATCCTAGATTAATTTTCTCTCTCTTCTAATTAATCCCAGATTAATTATGTGCGAGTCATACGTCATCAGTGAATCTTCTGGAAGCGACCCATGAGATCCATGGATATGTTGGCAGTAAATCCGATCGTCAGACTATCCGAACACGTACGTACCTAGTACTACATTTTAACCGATTTACAAGACATGGTTGGCTTCTAGCAAAGCACCGTGCCTCCCCAATTCTCCAGAAATATTCTTAAAGGAATATGTAATCTGTATCAGGCGTGTTATACGTAGTATTGCGTATTGCGATCCAGTATTTGATGTCACATGCAAGGCCTAGGGCTGTAATTGTGTCTGCCCCGTACGAAGCATATATCAGATCTCTGGTAACTAGTCTCTATAATCGGATAATCATGACCTAGTCATATTATCCCGATGACTGCTGTATTAAAGAGTACTAGTTCCGTATCCTGCGTGAACATCATCTCCATATGACTGGAGTGATACTTCCATCTTAACATCACACCCAATACACTACGATTCTCAATATACCCAGAAAAGGCGTACACCGAACCTGTTAAAGCCCTGGACGACCAAAACCAAAGTATATTGATTGTCCCAAGTACTAGCGATGCAAGTCTCAGGTTAAGACCAATACACCTACCATGATTCGGACTTCCATAGACAGATAGTCATACTACCAATGGAATTCCTATGGGTCTGTCCAGAGCGAAGCTGTTTCCGTACCATCGGTAAACACAACCTCATATCACACTTGCATAAGTATCCAATACTTAAATATATGAGAACTATGCCGTTATGGTCCCACAACGCGCATAAGTGCAATACTAGTCTATTCCGCTTTATCGATGTCCAATCTCGATAATACTACGACTATGGATGTTTTAATGATTAAACCTTAGTGGATTAATACTATCTCATATCTTATTAATCCGGAACTAATCATATGGACTTTTATCATTTATATATCCCGGTAATCCAATTACAAATGATAAAAGAGCAATTTCCTTTGTCACATAGTTAATTTGTACAACAACACAATGTTCTGTACAAATAGTGATGCTATGGTCATAATTGTCTAATAATTTTATCGATTAATTCCAAATTAATCGTTCTCTCTCTATAAATTGATTTTTTTCCCATATAAATTTTTCCTTAATTAATCCTAGAATAATTTTATCTCTCCTATAATTAATCCCAGATTAATTATGTTTGAGTCATACGTTATCGGTGAATCTTTGGGAAATGACCCAAGAGATCTCTAGATATGTTGGCAGTAAATCCGGCCACCGGAGTATCTGAATACGTGCGTACCTAGTACCACGTTCTTACCGATTTACAAGACATGGTTGGCTTCTAGCAAAGCACCGTGCCTACCCAATTCTCCAGAAATATTCTTTAAGGAATATGTAATCTATGTCAGACGTAGTATACGTAGTATTACGTATAGCGATCCAGTATAGAATGTCACATGTTAGGCCTGGGGCTGGAATTGTGTCTGCCCCGTACGAAGCATATATCAGATCTCTGGTAACTAGTCTCTATAATCGAATAATCATGACATAGTCATATTATCCCGATGACTGCAGTACATAAGAGTACTAGTTCCGTATCCTACGTGATCATCATCTCCATATGACTGAAGTGATACTTCCATCTTGACATCACACCCAATACACTATAATTCTCAGTATACCCAGAAGAGGCGTAAACAAAACCTATTAAAGCCCCGGATGACCAAAACCAAAGTATACTGATTGTCGCAAGTATTAACGATGCAAGTCTCAGGTTAAGACAAAATACACCTACCCTGATTCGGATTCCCATAGACACATAGTCATACTACCAATTGGATTCCAAGGGGTCTATCCAGAGCGAAGCTGTTTCCGTACCATCGGTAAACACAATCTCCTATTACACTTGCATAGGTATCAATTACTGAAATATATGAGAACTATGCTGTTATGCTCCCACAACGCGCACAAGTGCAATACTAGTATATTCCGCATTATCGATGTCCAGTCTCGATAATACTACGACTAGGGATATTTAATGATTAAACCTTAGTGGATTAATATTGTCTCATATCTTATTAATCTGGTACTAATCATATGGACTTTTATCATTTATGTATCTTGGTAATCCAATTACAAATGATAAAAGAGCAATTTCCTTTGTCACATAGTTAATTTGTATAACAATACCATGTTCTGTACAAATAGTGATGATATGGGTCATAATTGTCCAACATAGGGCTGGAATTGTGTCTGCCCCGTACGAAGCATATATCGGATCACTAGCAACTAGTCTATATAATCAGATAATCATGAACTAGTCATACCATCCCGATAGCTGCAGCATTTAAGAGTACTAGTTTTGTATCCTGCGTGATCATTATCTCCATATGACTGAAGTGATACTCTTATCTTGACATCACACCCAATACACTACGATTCTCAGTATACCCAGAAGAGGCGTACACAGAACCTGTTAAAGCTCCGGATGACCAAAACCAAAGCGTACTGATTGTCGCAAGTATTAGCAATGCAAGTCTCAGGTTAAGACCACATACACCTACCCTGATTCAGATTCCCATAGACACATAGTCATAATACCAATGGGACTCCGATAGGTCTATCCAGAGCGAAGCTTTTCCCGGTCCAACGGCTAACAGAACCTCATATCACACTTGCATAAGTATCCAATCCTTAAATATATGAGAACTATGTCGTTAAGCTTCCATAACGCGCACAAGTGTAATACTACCTATTTCGCATTATCGATGTCCAGTCTCGATAATACTACGACTAGAGATATTTAATTATTAAACCTTTTGTGGATTAATATTGTTTCATATCTTATTAATCCGGTAATAATCATATGGACTTTTATCATTTATATATCCAAGTAATCCAATTACAAAATTACATAGTTATTTTGTACAAAAACACCATGTCTTTTACAAATAGTGATGCTATGGGTCATAATTATCCAAAAATCTTCCACTTGGCCTATAGCCAATCACTCAAGTGTCCAACACCTGAACTATGTACGGGTTGCTCAAATTTTTGCCAAACTATATACGCGGTTCTTGTGTATTAGAAGATTGTGGAATAGTCTCATCCCTGATGAACTGTTCGTATTCCGTGAGAGGTCGGTGCCAGGAACAGTATCACTCCGATTTTCATCGAGTTCTACTTTCCTCCCACTTATCACTGAATATATGTCTTCATTTTCGAGGAAAACTGCATGAAGAGCAACAAATATTTTGTTCTCTTGTGGGTTGTGGAAATAACATCATTTAGTTTCCTTAGGATAACCAACTACAACTAGGCACTTATCCGATTTGGGTTCAAGTTTGGTACCAGCTAAACGTTTAACATATGTCCAACATGCCCAAATCTTCAAGAATGAGAAACCCGGTTTCTTTCCTGTCCATATTTCATATGGAGTCTGTCCATTTGACTTTGACGGAACCTTATTCAAAACAAGTATTGCAATGTTCCATGTGTATCCTCAGAAGGAAATTGGAAGCTCAGTGCGACTCATCATAGACCTTACCATGTCCAACAAAGTTCGGTTTCTCCGTTTGGACACACCATTCAATTGAGGTGTTCCGAGAGGAGTCCACTGTGAAAGAATACCATATTCTTTTAAGTAATCGAGAAACTCATTGCTTAGGAATTCTCCACCACGGTCCGACCGTAATATTTTAATATTTTTGCCAGTCTGTTTTTCTACTTCGTGTTCAAACTCTTTGAATTCTGAAAATTTTCCGACTTGTGTTTCATAGGATACACATAACCATAACGAGATGCCTCATCCGTAAAGGTTACAAAGTATTCATATCCACCTCTAGCCTGGCTAGACTTGGGCCCACATACGTCACTATGAATGAGGGCTAACAGTTCGGTGGCACGTACACCCTTATTGATAAAAGGTGTTTTAGACATTTTGCCTAATAAACAAGATTCGTAGACGTCATATGAATTAGGATCAAATCCATCCAAGTATCAACTCTTCGAAAGTGTGGATATATGAGTCTTGTTAATGTGTCCAAGACGACAATGCCACAGATAAGTTTCATATGTTTTACTCAATTTATGCCTTTTGTTTGTCATGTTTTATGTTTGAGATTCATTTATATTCAAAATATAAAGACCATTATTAACATCTGTTGTACATATCAAAATATCATCTTTATATACAAAACACCCAGTGTTCCGGAATACAAAGGTATACCCACATCGGGTTTAACTAGATACAAATATGATGTTTATAGTCAAACTAGGTACATAATAACAGTCACCTAATGTAATTACATGCCACAGTGGCAGATACAAAACATAGGTCCCAACGGCCAAAACAGTGACTCTCGTCCCGTTTCCGACTCGTAGGTCGATCTCGCCTGAAGCTAGTCTCCTTGCTAATTAGCAGATTCTGTACATCAGTGTTTATGTTAGTACCACATCCAGAATCAAAAATCTAATTTTTTTTAAACCAGTAGTGGACATGTTTATAACAAACATAGCTGAAGCCGGAGCCTTGCCCGTCTTCACTTCCTTCAACTCTGCCTTGTACTCACGGTTGTCACGCTTCCAGAGACCCTGTTTGCTACAATGTAGGCAGACGTCTTGGGATATGTCCTTAGTCTTCCCATAAGACTTTGATGATTTGGCCCTGCCATTTTTCTCCATTTTCTTCACACCCCAGATGCCTTCGGCCAAGGCTTGGCCTTCTGGGATGTCTAAGTAAGGTGCGCCTCGCGCTTCTTGCCCTTTAGAAGCTCTGGCTCTGCTTCTTTTAGCATCGCCATTAACTCTCCAAGAGTTTTCTCTTGGTTCATCATGTTATAGTTCATGATGAACCCGCCCCAACAATCGGGCAGAGACTGTAAGATCAAATCTATGGAAGTCTCGGCCTCAAAGTTTATGCCCAGTTGACCTAGCTGTTCCATGTCAGCAATCATCTGTGACACAGAGTGCTCGACAGATGTACCCTCTGACATACTCGAGCGAAAGAGCTTCTTTTGTAATTCATACTTCTGTGATATAAGGTTAGATCTGTGAAGATCCTTCAATTTCAACATCATACTATAAGGATCCAATCATTTATTCCGACGATGAAATTGAGGAGTCATTGCGGCAAGCATGAAAGATTGAGAATTAAAGTTATCATCACGATGAGTCTTCCAAAGCTCATGCTCTACTATTTGCTCAACTCCGGGCCCAGGCCCGAGAGGTTTCTCTATGACATAGAGTAACTCCTCGACTCCCAGGTTTATCCTAAGATTCATCTCCCAATCTGGAAAATTAGAGCCGTTAAAGACATTATCGCCCATGATGATGTCCCTAACGCTAATCTTTCCAGCCATCTCGATTGCAATAGTCCAACTATCCAATCAATGATTTCGGGTACACTCAAATGTAATGGTTACTATAGTCCAACTATATAACCAACTACAAGTGGAGTAGTGTCTTGTACAGTCTAACTGTTCAAAGAAAGCAATATTCAATATTAGTCGAACTAATATATTTATAACGGTGATAAATAATTAAAAAAGCGTGTATAAACAAGTATTAAACGAAATTGAAAATTTAATACTGGCCTCCCACTATTTTTCGGCGAGCCTCTAACCCTCTGTGTAGTACTCGGGAAACCCAATTTCCTAGTGGGCTAGGATCCCGTTAAATAACACACAACCTTGACTTTGGCCAACAAGCTGTATTGCGTAATACTATCCAGTATCGGATGTCACATGCTATACCTAGGGCTGGAATTATGTCTGCCCCGTACGAAGCATATATCAGATCACTAGCAACTAGTCTCTGTAATTAGATAATCATGACCTAGTCATACCATCCTGATAGCTGCAGCATTTAAGAGTACTAGTTTTGTATCCTGCGTGATCATCATCTCCATATGACGGAACTGATACTCCCATCTTGACATCAAACCCAATACACTATGATTCTCAGTATACCCAGAAGAGGCATACACAGAACCTGTTAAAGCTCCGTACGACCAAAACCAAAGCGTACTGATTGTCACTAGTATTAGCGATGCAAGTCTCAAGTTAATACCACAGACACCTACCCTGATCGGATTCCCATAGACACATAGTCATAATACCAATGGGACTCCTAGGGGTCTATCCAGAGCGAAGCTGTTCCCGGTCCAACGGCTAACAGAACCTCCTATCACACTTGCATAAGTATCCAATACTTAAATATATGAGAACTATGCCGTTAAACTTCCATAATGAGCACAAGTGTAATGCTAGCCTACTCCGCATTATCGATGTCCATTCTCGATAATACTACGACTAGGGATATTTAATGATTAAACCTTTCATAGATTAATACTGTCTCATATCTTTTTAATCCGGTACTAATCATATGAACTTTTATCATTTATATATCCAAGTAATCCAATTACAAAATGATAAAAGAGCAATTTCCTTTGTCACATAGTTAATTTGTGCAAAAACACCATGTCTTTTACAAATACTGATGCTATGGGTCACAGATCTGCAATGTTGTCATCTGATACGATCTTCTCAATCTTCACATCGCCACGTTATATGTTCTCACGATGCAGATAAAACCATCGAAGTACATGATTGGACCGTTGATGAGACCGTGGTTCCTTAGCCTGTGCTATAGCCCCATTATTGTAACAATACAAAGGTACGGGCTCAGCTACTAACGGAACTACTCCTAATATAATTAGGAATTTATGGATCCAAACTGCTTCTTTTGCTGCCTCAGCTGCAGCAATATATTCCTCTTCTGTTGTTGAATCGGTAACAATTTCTTGCTTGGAATATTTCCAGCTCACTGCTCCGTTGTTCAAACAAAATATGTACTCTGATTGTGACTTACTGTTGACTTTGTCCATTTGGAAACTTGCATCGGTGAACCCAGTCACCTCAAGTTTTCCTTCCCCAAAGACTAAGAAAACATCTTTAGTTCGTCTAAAATACTTAAGGATGTTTTTTACAGCAATCCAGTGACAATCACATGGATCGGCCTAATAGCGACCGCACATGTTCAAAGCATATGAGATATCAGGTCGCGTACATATCATGGCATACAAGATCGATCCGACTGCTGAAGCATACGAGATCCAAATCACTACATCTCTCTCATCTTGAGTTTTAGGACACATATCCTTAGATAGAAAGATGCCATGTGACACCGGAAGCAGCCCCCTCTTGGACTGATCCATGTTGAATATCTTCAACACTTTGTCAATGTACGAGCTCTAAGGGAGTCCAAGCAACTTTCTAGATCTATCCCTGGAGATCCTTATTCCTAGAATAGAATATGCTTCTCCCAGGTCTTTCATGGAAAATTTTAATGAAAGCCAAGCTTTCACCGATTGTAGCGTGGGAATGTCATTGCCAAGAAGCAATACATCATCAACGTATAGGACAATGAATTTCAGTGCGCTCCCACTAACCTTCTTATATACACAAGAATCATCTTCGTTTTTAATGAAATCATATTCTTTTATGATCTCATCAAAATGTTGGTTCGAAGAACGCGATGCTTGCTTTAATCCATAAATGGATCGGTTTAACGTGCAAACCTTGTTTGCATGTTTTGGTACGATCAAACCATCAGGTTGTTGCATATAAACATCCTCCAAAAGGTTTCTGTTAAGGAAAGTGGTTTTGACATCCATCTGCCATATTTCATAATCGAAATATACAGCAATAGCAAGCATTATCCGAATGGATTTTGTTGGGGTTTTTAAGGGGGAATATCGGTAACACAGCGGAATCGCGGAAAATCAAAATTTTCCGATTTCAAAATGTTTTCTCGGATCAATCAAATAAACTTATTTATTTAATTATCCAATTATCAAATTATGAAAAATTACACAAGAAATCAAATTTATGGTAATTACTGAACTGCCCCAAAACTTTGTAAGTTTATCACTTTAGTCCAAAAGTTTTCAAATACAATTTTGGATGATTCTAAATCATTTCTAAAATATTTTCAACACATCTAATGCATCAAAATCAGATTTCACACAAATCCCCAATTTTTGTGCTAATTGCCGAGAGCACCCAAAATTTTCAATTAATTGCAATTTGGTCCCTTTAGTTCAAAACATGCCAAGATCAAATCCAATCAACCTAAAATTTTACATGCATCATATTCATACCATAATGCATCACATATATGAAAATCCCCAAATTTGGAGTGGGTAAGAACCCTAATATTCCAATTTCATCAAATTGTCCAATTTCACCAAATTTACAAAATCCAACACTTTAATAAGTTCAATACTTCACCAATCTAGCCTCACCACTTTGAAAAAACTCTAGAACAATTCTAGGTCACCAAGTAGTGGCTTACCAACTCTAGAATGGCAACTTCATTTTCTAAAAATCAAAAGTAAAGCTTTGAAACAATTTCAAGCTTACTTACATGCATCACACTTTCATCAAAGTTCACAAAAATATAAACACAAACTATAAGAGTAGAGATGACATCAAAGCATCAAAAAATGAAGCTAAGCATATTAGAAAAATTTTCTATGTTAAAGACTTTAAAGAAAAACTTACAAAAACAAGATTTTTCCAAACTTTATTCTTTAGCCTTTTCTCTCAACTTCTTTTATGTTTATTTGGTATCAAAATGAACTTGTTAAACCCTAAAATGAAATGAAACAATATATACTTCACCCAAAAGGAGCCTTGGCCGAAATTGGTGGAAGAAATATCTAGATATTTATTTTTTGTTTCATTTAAATTACAACTTGTCAACTTGTTTTCTAAATCATTACATTTTAATGAATTATTCAACTAAGTCAACAATTGCAACTTGAAGGATATAACACTTATATTCATTTTAGGTCTAGGGCCTAAAATTACATTTAGTAAAGGAAAAAGATTTTTTCATTTTTCAAACAATTTAAACAAATATCTTAGGAAGTCAAAACCAATTTGACAACCTTTTCCTTTACTCTAAAGTCAACAATTTACACTTATAATCATTTCCTAACTTTATCATTTGGTAAAATATTTATATTTTAATTATATTAATCATTTAACAATTAAATAATTAAATAATTAATTAAATATAAATATCTCAAATATATGTATTATATTTACTTTAAATATCTCAAATACATATATTAATGATATATGTCAAATACCTTTATTTGACAATTTATTAATGTGTATGTATTAATATCATATATTAAATACAAATACACATTAATTAGGAAATGATGGTTCGACCCGTTCACATGTATTTTTCGTTTAACGTTTAAACGATTTATAAATAATCATCATTATTCATAAAAGTTGCCCTAATGCTCTACGAGTATATTTCATTAGTGAGACTCTTTAGATTCAGTTATATCCGTCACAAAATCCAATTTCGTGTCCATAATTTACCCACCCGTAAATTATGACGACCATAGATAAACTAGCTGAATCATACAGGTCGAGGTCATTGCATATGTATAATCCCTCCGTCAAAGGTATCCAGATAATACCAGAGATATAGATGTAAACGTCAAATCTCTATAGGTATTATCTCGTCGACGTATCTATTAGCAATCTCTAAATAACATTCGGAACTTACTTCCGAAGTTTACTGTGGCCACAAATTTAACAGACTGCTAATCATATATGGACTACCCATGCTCTGTACACAGAACTGACGGATCCTATCTTGATAAACACAGGATATCCTGAGGATCGGTCCACACCCAACGAACAGGCGGAGGTCTGATCTAAATATATCGGTGACGTGACTGCCATCTAAGTGTGGAGGATGTCTCATACATCCACAGTGGTATCTCAAGTCGAAGGACCATTATGCTACTCAACCCGAGAAGATTCTTATTGACGTTGGTGTACCATCCATTAAAAATCTTCGGTGAGTCGTTCAGTTTTTATCCACTATAAACACCTACACGTCTATACGAGTCTCCCTAGACTCATGGTTCATTGGGATAAACCATCAGACCAAGTCTCGATATACGATATGTACTGGTCTCAACAGATTTAACTAACCGACCCATGTTAGTGAATCTTGACCATGAACTATATTTGATAATATACATTTAGCAGTGACACTTCCCAATGTCAATTACAAACTAGCTTTGTAACTATGTACTGCATTATATATTATCGGGCCTTTGTCTAATATATACATATCACTAAACAATATTTAGTTTCAATCTAATCGTAATCATATCAAATACGTATATAAAAACAAGAGGTGCAACCATAAATAAGTAATATTATGGAAAATGGGATGTTCGTATTCATGAATAAGACATAAATACAGTCCGGATTGGCGCTCTGAGCACCAACCCCAACAGATTTAATCATGGCAACATGTGAAAGGGTTTCGTCGTAATCGACACCATGTCTTTGACAATACCCTTTAGCTACAAGCCTAGCTTTTTACGTTTGTATGTTGCCTTCCATGTCTGTCTTCTTTTTGAAGACCCATTTACAACCAATAGGCTTAATGCCTTCTGGTACATCAACCAGTGTCCAAACTTGGTTGGTATACATGTAATCCATTTCGGACTTCAAGGCATCTTGCTATAAAAGCAGAGTCGATACCTTGTATAACTTTCTCATACGTAGCCGGTTCATCTTCCTCAATAAGATTAATGTCTACATGAGGTGAGATCAGAAACCCATACCTCTCAGGTTGTTTTCTGACTCTCTCCGACTTACGCGGTTCTTGTGTATTAGAAGATTGTGGAACAATCTCATCCCTGGTGGACTGTTCGTGTTCCATGAGGGGGTTGGTGCCAGGAACAATATCACTCTGATTTTCATTGAGTTCTACTTTCCTCCCACTTACCAATGTATTCATGAATTCTTTTTCTAGGAAAACCGCATGAAGAGCAACAAATATTTTGTTCTCTTGTGGGTTGTAGAAATAATATCATTTGGTTTCCCTAGGATAACCTACAAAGAGGCACTTATCAGATTTGGGTTCTAGTTTGGTACCATCCAAACATTTAACATATGCCCAGCATCCCCAAATCTTCAGGAAAGAGAAATCAGGTTTCTTTCCTGTCCATATTTCATATGGAGTCTGTCCAACAGACTTTGACAGAACCTTATTCAAAATAAGTATTGCATTGTTTAATGAGTATCCCCAAAACGAAATTGGTAGCTCTGTGCGACTCATCATTGACCTTACCATATCCAACAAAGTTTAGTTTCTCCGTTTGGACACTCTGTTCAATTGAGGTGTTCCGGGAGGAGTCTACTGTGAAAGAATACCATATTCTTTCAAGTAATTTTGAAACTCATTACTTAAGTATTCTCCACCACGGTCCAACCACAATGTGTTAATACTTTTTCCAGTCTGTTTTTTTACTTCGTGTCGAAACTCTTTGAATTTCTCAAAAGTTTCCGACTTGTGTTTCATAAGATACACATAACCATAACGTGATGCATCATCCATAAAGGTTACGAAGTATTCATATCCACCTCTAGCCTGGCTAGACATGGGCCCGCATACGTCATTAGAACGAGGACTAACAGCTCGGTGGCACGTACACCTTTACCACTAAAAGATGTTTTAGGCATTTTGCCCAATAAACTAGATTCACAGACATCATATGAATAAGGATCAAATCCATCCAAGTATCCATTCTTCGAAAGAGTGGATATACGAGTCTTGTTAATGTGTCCCTGATGACAATGCCACAAATAAATCTCATCTGTATTACTCAATTCGAGCCTTTTGTCATATTATATGTTTTAGATTCGTTTATATTCAAAATATAAACACAATTATTCACATCTGCTGTACATATCAAAATATCATCTTTATATACAAAACACTCAGTGTTCCTGAATACAAAGGTATACCCGCATCAGGTTAAACTAGATACAGAGATGATATTCCTAGTCAAACTAGGTACAAAATACCAGTAACCTAATGTAAGTACATGCCCCGAGGGCAGATTCAAAACATAGGTGCCAATGGCCAAAATGGTGACTCTCGTCACATTTCCGAATCGTAGGTCGATCTCACCTGAAGCCAGTCTCCTGCTAATCTGCAGATCCTGCACATCAGTACATATGTGAGTACCACATCCAGAATCAAAAATCCAATTTTTAAAACCAGTAGTGGACATGTTTATTTAAATAATAAACATACCTGAAGCCGGAGCCTTGCCCGCCTTCGCTTCCTTCAAGTCTGCCTGGAACTTATAGTAGTCATGTTTCCAGTGACCCCGTTTGCCACAGTGCGGACAAACGTCTTGGGATATGTCCCTCGTCTTCCCAAAAGACTGTGATGATTTAGCCTTGCACTTCTTTTTCTTCTTCTTCACACCCCCAGAAGCCTTCGGCCAAGCCTTGGCCTTCTTGGATGTCGAAGTAAGATACGGCTTGCGCTTATTACCTTTTTGAAGCTCTGGCTCTGCCTATTTCAGCATAGCCATTAACTCTCCAAGATTTTTCTCTTGGTTCATCTTATTATAGTTCATGATAAACCCGCCCCAGCAGTCGGGCAGAGACTGTAAGATCAAATCTATGGAAGTCTCAGCCTCGAAGGTAATGCCCAGCTGACCTAGCTGTTCGATGTCAGTAATCATCTGCGACACGTAGTGTTTGACAAATGTACCCTCTGACATACGCGAGCGAAAAAACTTCTTTTTCAATTCATACTTCTGAGATCTAAATTAGATCTATGAAGATCCTTCAATTTCAACATCATATTATAAGGATCCAATCCCTTGTTCTGACGATGAAACTGAGGAGTCATTGCAGCAAGCATAACAGATTGAGCAGTAAAGTTATCATCTCGATGAGTCTTCCAAAGCTCATGATCTAATGGTCGCTCAAGTCCGGGCTCAGGCCCAAGAGGTCTCTCTATAACATAGAGTAACTTCTCAGCTCCCTGGATTATCCTGAGGTTCATCTCCCAGTCTGGAAAATTTGCACCGTTAAAGACATTCTCGTCAATGATTATGTCCCTCAAGCTAATCTTTCCAGCCATCTTGATTGCTATAGTCCAACTATCCAATAAACTATTTCGGGTACACTCAAAATGTAATGGTTATTATAGTCCAACTATATAACCAACTACAAGTGGAGTAGTGTTTTAGGAGAGTCTAGTTGTTCAAAGAAAGCAATAAAATAATATTAGTCCAACTAATATATATATAATAACGAGAAATTATAATAAAAGAGCGCGAATTAGCGAGTATTAAACGAAATTGAAAATTTAATACTAGCCTCCCACTATTTTTCTAGAAGCCTCTAACCCTCTGTTGAGTACCCGGGAAACCTAGTTTCCTAGTGGGCTAGGATCCTGTTAAATAATACACAACCTTGACTGTGGCTAACAAGCTGTATAAAATTTAACTAGGTAGATCTCTAAGATCAACTGGATCCCATCCAATTCCTAGATCCGGTAGGTGGACATCCAAGTCCAAAAACTATATCCAATATATTTCCTAACCTGTTTCCTCTGAATCAACTAAGCATTGGCTTTGGCTCAACAAGCTTAATGTTTCCAGTTAAGCGCGTCCCATTGAAAGTGGGAAAACTTCGTAATCCACGTCGATGTATAAAAGTGACCTTGACTTTGGCCAACAAGTCACAACTGCCTAAGACATGGGATGTTAACAAAGCTTTCATAGTTCAAACACATCCGCGATAGACAATGATATTGACTTTGGCCAACAAATCAAAGCCAATCTTGGACCTTGAGAGAGAACCACTAAATGGAATGAAACGCTTAATATTTGATGTGTGGGCATTTTCATAAATTGGAAACTAATTTATTATCTTTGATTAGGTCTCATCATGCACCCTTAAACATGCATTCTAAAAGCATAATAAGGCGCAATAAATTTAATAATGATATGCAGATGGATATATACAATTTGTTCCTAGAACAAATCTCTCTCTCTTTTTCTCTCCCGCTAGCACTTTACATTCTTCTAAAACCCAATTACATAACACTATAAGAAACCTCATTTTCATTGAGGGGAATTGGTGATAAGAGAAATACAATGAGAATGAGAGGTGATAGGCTGGACGCGCAGGTGCAATTTCAAATAAATACCATATTTACAACAATTTCCAAAATTGCCCCCACCCATCTAATATCCATCCGATATACATTATTCAACAAATACATTCAAGTATTGACACATATCATGTTGTCAATCAATCTAATCCAATTAATTAATGCTTCAATTAATGACCATCCAATGTTCATACAACGATTTGATTTTCGCGAGTCTAACTCGTTTAAGAATAAATACTCAGAGTAATTGAACTACATTATAAATTCAATTTTAATTGTATTCAATACTAATTCTAGTTTAATTCCAAATTAAAAAATTACACTTATTTTAGTGCCTTTTTAGACTTGGATTCCAAATCCAATCCAAATGGGTCTCAAAGGCCCAATTAGCATCCAAATGCCAATTCGATTAGGTCCAATGGGCTTTTAATTAATTATTTAGGCATGGGATTTTGGCCATTATGGATTAAACCCATAATGCCTTGGCCCATTTAGGAATCACCCTATGCCAAAAATTAATTTTGGCCCATTAGGCCCAATTAAATTATTAAAGGCCCAAAGTCATATTTTCGACTTTATGAAAATGGTTTAGGCCCAATTGGATCCAACCCAATTGTCCAAAACCAAACTTGACCCAACCAAGCCCATTAGCCCAAATATAACCAAATTAGATTAGTACAATTTTCCAAATATTTCATTAATTCAATTTAAGGGTAATTAACACAACTAATTAATTAATCTAATATTTCCAAAACATTAATTAATCTAATTAATCATGCTTTATCATTCCAATTAATGTCCAACACAAATTGAAGCAAAATCAAGTCTTCCAATAACATGCTCATTCATGGTAATTTCATGAAAATAACATCCCATTTGATTTCAATCCAATGAAATCAACATTCAACATTTATTTCATGTATTTAACACATCCAAGTGTCTAATTTCAAAAAATCACCATGAGCTAATCCTAGGGTACATTCGACCATGCTAAGGATTTTGGGGAAAATTTGATCTAATCAATTTTTAATAATCTAATTATGCACAACTCTAAGTTTTCATCATCTAACATCAACAAAACACTCAATTTAGAAATTTCATGCTCCAAGCAAAAATACCCAAATTAAAGTTATGACCATAGATTTCCAATTCAAATTTTAGAAGGCTCTAGATATCATTGTTAGTCTCTAAGACATGCTTCCAAGATCATAAACATGATTTGAGTGTGAAATTAACAAGTAAGTTGAGGAAAGACTTACATTGGTTATTGGGTGAAATTCGAAATATTCACTTTGTAGGATTATGCTCCAAGCTTTTGATTTGTTGTTTAACCTTTCGGTGAGTTTCCCTAACACCTCATAAGACTCCTCAAGTGCTAGCTTAGTGAAAATTTGAAGCAAAATTTTCAAGAAGAGAGTGAGAAGATCACGGCAATGGTGAGAGAGAGAGAAATGTGAATATTGTTGTGTGTTTCCAAAACTAGTTGGTTGTGTGTTTAATTAATCCAATTTATTGTAGCCAACTACCTCCATCACACTTTGACAAGAGATGTAAGTCAAGGGTCCCACCACTTTTAAATTCTAAATTTAAGTTGGCTTCTCCAATATACAACTAGACTTGGGCCCGAGTTCGTTTAATTCAAAATTAAATGAATTTATCATCATGACATAATTAAATCCAATTTAATTAAATAATTATGCCTCGCAAAATTATTACGATAGTCGCTTTTGAATTCATTCCAAATTAATTCGTTTGCCCGAATTAAAATCCAATTTTAATTTCGTATTGAAATCAAATTTCAATTAATATATCCGATAAAATTATTTTATCGATTAATTCAAAATTAATCGCGTTCTCTCTTCTATACGAATTTAATCCCAAATTAATTCTTGCTGTAATTAATCCCAGATTAATTTTCTCTCTCATAATTAATCCCATATTAATTCTATTCGAGTCAAATGTCATTTGTGAATCTTTGGGAAACGACCCAAGAGATTCCTGGATATGTTAGCATTAAATACGGTTGTTAGACTATCCGAAAACGTGTGTACCCCGTACCACATTCTCACCGATTTACAAGACATGGTTGGCTTCTAGCAAAATACCGTGCCTACCCAATTCTCCAAAAATATCCAACGAGGAATATTATTTGTATCAAGCATAGTAATACTAATGTAATGCGTAATACGATCCAGTATCGGATGCCACATGTACGAAGCATATATCAAATGCCGAGTAACTACTCTATGTAATAAGAAAGTCTTGACCTAGTCATACTTTCCCGATAGCTGCAACTTTTAAGAGTACTAGCTCCGTATCCTATGTGACCATCATCTACATATGACTGAAGTGATACTCCCATATTGACATCACATCCAATACACTATGATTCTCAGTAAACCCAATAGAGGCGTACACATAACCTGTTAAAGCTTCAGACGACCAATACCAAAGTAAACTGATTGTCGCAAGTAATAGCGACGTAAGTCTCAGGTTAAAGATCACATACACCTACCCTGATTCGGATTCCCATAGACACATAGTCATACTACCAATGGGATTCCGAGTGGGTCTATCCAGAGTGAAACTATTCCCGGTCTAACTGCTAACAAAACCTCTTATTACACTTGCATAAGTATCCAATACCTAAATATTCCGTTAAGTTTCCATGACGTGCACAAGTGCAATACTAGTCTATTCCGCATTATCAATGTCCAGACTTGATAATTCTATGACTATGTATATTTAATGATTAAACCGTTCATGGATTAATATTGTCTCATATCTTATTAATCCGATTTAACCATATGGACTTTTATCATTATATATATCCAAGTAATCTAATTACAATAATGATAAAATAGCAATTTCCTTTTGTCACATAGTTAATTTGTACAAAAACACAATGTTCTTTACAAATATTGATGCTATGGGTCATAATTGTCCAACAGACCTTCTATGACACTTAACCCACTATCGCCCCCCACTGTGGCATCGTTCTAGGGGAATACCACCTTTGTATCCTCAGATTCCCCCTTCACGATTTACTCCATTATATTTGCTTTCTTTGTAATTTGAACTTGATGTAGCTGACCCCAAACGACCTTAGGTGTGTCATGGGTTTCATCATTTTCTTAATGATCAATGACTCATGATTGACGATTCATGACTTCTTCTATCTATTCTCCCTGACTAAAGTGGCATCTGCCAGCGGCGTGGATAGGTACACATTTGCACCACAAAAGTCAATAATTATGTTAATGGGGTTGCCTATCTCAGTTAAAGATATGCAATGCATATCTAATATGACTTATGCATAATTAAATTAAAATTATAGAGGCATAGATTAAAATATATGTCAAACATGCAATATGTGTTTTGTGGTTAAGATCTACTCAGATATCATTATGTTAAGAAAGTTATGGAAACCATAGGGTTAGATTAGTGTCTCGGACAAGGATAGTGGGTCTAACCTATGGATATCAAGGCATTGGTTGATGAGCGGAAAATATATCAATATTTACCGCCCCTTTTACTTAATATTTTGTTTAGTTTCTCGGGTTTGATGAACGTTTTGATATGTTTTATTTTATTTTGCAGATAAAATAATATCGGGACTCAATGAAATCATTTAGGATGAAATGTGGATAAATAAGGGCAATTATTGGACTTGATTATTAATTTTGGAGATTGGAAACTTGAAAGGGCGTTTTTGACGAAGTGCAGTTTTGGAAATTCCAGTTTTGGCAATCTGTCGTATTTTGGGCATAACTTTTTACTCCGATATCGGATTGAGCTGATTCAAGTTCCAGATTAAAGAAAAACTCAACGATCTACAACGATATTAAAGTCATTATCAATCATTGTTCAAAGCAAAATATTAATTAATTAATAATTAATAAAAATTATCAAATCAACACCAAAAAGATAAGGCAATTAGTGGAGCAATTATGGATTTGGTGGAGTAATTAGTGGAGAAATTAATAATGGATTGGTGGAGAATTTGATGGATGATTTGATGGAGGCAAAATTTTGCCTATAAATACCAAGCCATTTCATTTGTAAAATTCATACTTTCTTCTAAGGAATCCTTAAGAATACTAAGAAGATTGATCTTGTTTGTTTATTTACAGCTTTCAGTAATTAATTTCCGCTTTCGCACTTTCTTTTCTTTACTTTTTCAGTTTTTACTTTCCGCAATTTACTTTTACGCACAGTACTTTTCTTTCTTTAATTTTCAGTTTTTACTTTTCAGTAATGAGGAGGTAACTCCCCTTTGCTGGGGTAAAAGGTAAAACTTTTATTACTAATATTTAGATTAATCTCCTTAATTATAATATATAAACTAGTTAAAACCTGACTTAACGAGGATACCGCCATATTGGTCGGTTGGTAATATTTAAATTGGTTTTAACCTGACTAAACTGGATACCGCCTGATTGGTCGGTTGGTAATTAATTATTAATTTGACTTAATCTGGATACCGCCTATATGGCTGGTTGGTAATTATCATGCAAAGTTAATATATTATATTAAGGGAGATATCTAAAATAGAAATAATAAAAGTGGATCCTTTTACCTCAGCATTTTCTTTTATTGTAATTTTACTTTATTTACTTTTCAGCAATTTACTTTTCAGCAATTACTTTTCAGCAATTTACTTTCAGCATTTACTTTTCAGTATTAATTTTTAGTATTTTTACTGTTTCTTTTTTTATTTAAGTTTTTACTACCTGTAAATATGTGTCGTAACTAAGCCAGTTATCTGGGGTTGTGATGAAATCCAATATCACCGTTATAAGGGGTTAAATTATAGTTTGGGTAATATAAAGGTTTATTTATTGAGTCTTAATCCTAATGCTTTTTATTAACTGGCCATTAATAAAATTGAACTGGTAAATCTAAATGAACTAGACATAGGGATTTTAGGTTTAAGACCTTAGACTTAATAGCCCACGATCTTCCTTGAGGATAGATAACCCTTTAATAGATTTCCTTACAGGATAGGAATATACCTGTCGGGCGGGGGTAGCCATAATTGGAACTTAAACTTAATGAATCCAGATAATTTGGTTGACATAGACATATGGTTCAATTGGGTTAAACTGGGTATTTGTGTCTGACCATCGACAGAGGCTTACACATAATTTAGTGTTCCAGGTTAATAAATCAATATATTACCCAACTTTAAGATAACCACTTCATCTTTAAAATGATATTGGAAGAAATCACAACCCTAGATAGTTTTTAATATTGAATTTTCTTAAAACATATTTTCGACAATTTTATTTACTTGCTTTTAAATTAGAATCGTCACCATTTCAAATCAATCAATCAAACAATCTGTTAGATACTAGTAATCATTTGACCTCATAAAATTAATAGTTTTGATATTAAGTCCTCGTGGGATCGATATTTTTATACTACTTGAACGATACGTGCGCTTGCGTTATACGTGTGTGTTTACGCCGGTCAAGTTTTTGGCGCCGTTGCCGGGGACTTAGTTATCTTTTACTATTAGTTTAGGGGTTAGATACCTTTACTTGTATCTAATTTCTTTTTACTTATTATTTCTGTTTTCTTGTGTTACAGGTTCTTAGACACTTCATGAGACGAACCAGAAGCTTTGAACTCCGACCACTTGACCTAGAAATTGAAAGAACCATCAGACAGTTGAGAAGAGAAAGGCGAGAAGGCCAAGAAGCTTTAGTCAACATGGAACCTGAACCTTTGATCGTTGCACCACCAATTCCCATTCGAGACAGAACCATTCCGATGGTTGACAGACTCATTTCCTGTATTGTACTTCCTCCCTTACCAGCAAATGCGTGTGACATCAAAACATGCATTCAGATGATTCAGCAGTCAGTTCAATTTGGAGGGAATGCAACTGAAGATCCTAACGCCCACATCAGCAACTTCCTGGAAGTTTGCGGCACTTTCAATTACAACCGAGGAGCTGAAGAAGCAATGAGATTGCGGGTTTTTCCATACTCTTTGAAAGACAGAGCAAAGGCCTGGCTACATTCACTACCAGCAGGTTCCATCACAACATGGAACACCCTAGCCACCAAATTCCTTGCAAAGTACTTTCCACCAGCCAGAACAGCAAAACTGAGAAATGACATCACATCCTTTGTGCAGCAAGATTCAGAATCCATGTACGAAGCTTGGGAAAGATACAAAGATCTGCTCCGGAAATGTCCTCACCATGAGATTCCAAAATGGCTTCAAGTCCAAACTTTCTATAATGGACTTTCTGGATTGATGAGAACCACTATTGATGCTGCTGCTGGAGGAGCTTTGATGTCAAAAGGAGAAGATCAAGCCTGGGACCTAATCGAAGAGATGGCCAATAACAATTCCTTGTGGCCAACAGAAAGGAGCTTGATTCAAAGAATTGCAGGAATTTTTGAAGTTGGAGCCAACACAGCAGTTAGTGCCAAACTGGACCAGATATGCAAATTCATGGAGACTCTCAACACTCAAAGCAATATTGGAGCAACAAGTTCAACATATGGAGGAGCACCAGAGCCAACTCAACCTGAAGAAACGGTGAATTATGTCAACAATTTTAACAGACAGGGAAACAATCCATATTCCAACACCTACAACCCAGGGTGGAGGAATCATCCCAATTTTTCATGGAGCAACAATTCTGGACAAAGGAACAATCCACCACCAGGATTTCAACAGCAGAACTATCCACCACCTGAATTCCAACAGGAGAACAAAAGCCAGGAGCAGACAAATGAACCAGGCATAACAGAAGGCTGACTCAGTTAAAAAAGTATGATGCTATATTTCAATCTCAAGCGGCATTAATTCAAAGTCAATCTGCTTCTATTAAAGCACTAGAGAATCAAATGGGACAACTGGCAAATGCTCAGAGTTACAGACCGCCAGGTACCCTTCCCAGCAACACAGAGCCAAATCCAAGAAACATGGGGAAGGAACAATGTCATGCCATCATGTTAAAGAGCGGTACTGAAATCAACAAAGATGTTGGAGTCAATTCAACTGCTGAGGAAGTTCCAAAAGAAACAAAGCACAAATGGAAGAAAAAGAAGCAAAGGAAAAAGAACAGATCACTCCACCTCCACCTTTTCCTCAACGTCTTCAGAAGAATAAATTGGACAAGCAATTTTCCCGGTTTCTGGAGATCTTCAAAAAGCTGCATATCAACATTCCATTTGCAGAAGCGTTGGAACAAATGCCCACCTATGCCAAATTCATGAAAGATATTCTTTCACTAAAGTGGAGATTGGGAGATTACGAGACAATAGCATTAACAGAAGAATGCAGTGCCATCATTCAGAGGAAACTTCCCCCAAAGTTGAAAGATCCTGGCAGTTTCACTGTTCCTTGCGTCATAGGAGAACATAACTTTGGTAAGGCTTTGTGTGATTTAGGTGCGAGTGTTAACTTGATGCCTTTCTCTATTTTCAGGAAATTACAGATTGGAGAAACAATGCCAACTTCAGTCTCACTGCAACTTGCTGATAGAACGCTCGTATTTCCAAGAGGCGTAGTTGAGGATGTGCTGGTCAAGGTTGACAAATTCATTTTCCCAGCAGATTTTATTGTCCTTGATATGGAGGAAGACGCAGACGTGCCAATCATCCGGGAGACCGTTCTTGGCTACAGGTCGAACCATTATTGATGTACAAAAAGAGAACTAACCATGAGGGTACAGGACCAAGAAGTAACATTCAATGTTTTCAAGGCCATGAATTTTCCAGATGATGAAAAGAATGAGGAATGTTTCAAACTCGATGTGATACACAGTACCATTCAGAACTCTGATAAAAGACAAAGTTCTACTGACAAACTTAAAACATGTCAATTGCCTGTGGAGCCTAAAGATAAAGCATCTTTTGCACTGAAAGAGCCAATTCTTGCTCTACAAGCAACAGAAGAGAAAAAGTTCCACCAGCTCAACGAATTGGAGGAATTTCACAATCAGCCTTTTGAAGATGCCAAATTGTACAAAGAAAAGGGCAAGAAAAGACATGATGAGAAGTTAGTGCGCATACAACTGGAACCAGGGCAGAAGGTACTGTTAAACAAATCAAGGGTGAAAATCTTCCCATGGAAGCCAAAATCACGGTGGTCAGGTCCATTTGTGATCACCAAAGTTTTACCAAATAGAGCCGTTGAGATACATGATCCTGACGCTAACAAAACTTTCAAGGTTAAAAACAAGCGTGTCAAGCACTACTGGGGAGAATCATTTGAGCGACAAAAAGAAAGTGTTACACTTTCAGATCCAGCTTAACGTTCGAGAAGTCATGTCTGGCTGACGACTTTAAACTTAGCGCTAGCAGGGAGGCAACCCATGCAATTTTTGTATATATTGTGATTTGGTGTGATTTAATTTGTGTGTTTTATTTTTGCAGGTTTAGTCATTTCAAGATGGAAGAAGCTTTCGCAAATCTTCACAAGCAATTTCCTTCTCTCCCTCCAAAATCTCTGATGAAAGTATACAAAGCTCGCTTGGAACGGATGAGGTTATTAACAATCCATGGTATTCCTAATGATATTCGTTGGGTAATTGAAGCACGAGTCCGATTGGCAGGTGAGTCTTCTGATTCTTTTTTTCACATCTGCCTGGTTTTGGAAGAAGAAGCACCTATGCAAAGAAACGTAGAGCTAAGCAAATGGGTGTTTGTTTCAAATGTGCACGATTTAATTGCAACACTCGTTGTCGTTCTTTAGGAATGGTGTCTGATAATCGCGAAGACAAAATTAACTTCATTAGGGATGGCTTGAGTAAGGAGTCTTTAGATGATATATCTTCGACTCTTGAGACGCATCCCAGTGGATATGTTCATATAACCATTCACAAATTACATACACAATTTCAAAAAGAAAGACAACAGTTAAGTCTCGGGAATCTGACTCAAAAAGACTCTGTTTGCCAATTTATAAGAAAATTGGATGGGAAGCTTGTCCCTGACGCATAGACGTTAATCAAGCTGTAAATTTTTGTACATATTATATCTCTTTGTCTTTTCCTAATATTATTGATTTGTTTTGTTGTTTTCTTTTGTTTTCTCCGACAGGATCCAGATCTTTTTGACTATCATGGTCTATTTATTATTTTGCTACTAATCGTCCTTTGGAAGAAACTTGTGCTATTTTTACTCACCCTTTTCAGGTATTATAAATTCAACTCATCATTGCACCTTTGAAGTCATCCAGAGTTGAGAAAGAAAAACATAAAACATGGAAGCCACTTCAAGAAGACGAGTTGAAAACATTTGTGTGTTTTGCGGTAGTAGTGTTGGTACTAAACCACAATACATAGAAGCAGCACAGGAATTGGGTCGAGTCTTAGCTGCAAGGAATATGCACTTAATATATGGCGGAGGCAATCTTGGATTAATGGGGATCGTTTCAAAGGCCGTACAAGAAGGAGGCAGTCATGTTTTGGGAATCATCCCAAAACCCTTGGCAGAGGCAAATCTTATTGGGTCATCAAACGGAGAGGAACTGATCGTGCCAGGTATGTCTGAACGCCTGGTAGAAATGATTAATCGTGCTGATGCTTTTATTGCTTTGCCAGGTGGTTTGGGTACATTAGAGGAAATTTTTATAGTTCTATCTTGGGCAAACCTGAACATACACCAGAAACCACTTGGATTGCTTAACGTTGATGGATTTATGATTTTCTTTGTGTGTTTCTTGATGATGCTCGGAGAAATGGGTTCGTGTCAAAACCTATGAAAGAACTCCTCTTTACTGCCAGAACTGCTCCGGATCTAATAGATCAACTCTTAGCTCATGAGCCACAAGTTGACCCTATCCTATCAAAGATAAATTGGTCTGAGGACGATCGTGGTAAGAGGCGTAGAGTTAATCTGGATCTTAACCTTTAATTTCCTATAGATTTCAGCTAACCAGGTACGACCTTCTTAACTCTCCTTTTACTGTTTAAGACATTGGGGACAATGTCTCATTTAGGTTTGGGGGAGGGATTTAGTTGATTAGTACCTTGTTTTTAGTTTGTATGTTGTAGTTTGTATGTTGTCTTATTTTTAGTCCAAAATTTTTCGAAAAATACAAAAAAAATTGAAAAATTTTCAAAAAAAATTACAAAAATATTTTGCATTTTTAAGTTTTCATTTTGACTAAAAGGGTGAAATTAGTAAGAGATAGCCGAGTAAGGAGTATCCACTCCTGAGACGTATCTCAAACCTATTTCGAAACAAGTTAATTTTTGTTTATTTCCTTTTGAATTATTTAATTTGTAAATTCTCCATAAAATTGACTAAAATGAATCTTCATATGCTCAGTTGACAGATATTATCAACATACATGGTAACATACAGACATGAACTAAAATTGAAAAGTTTGTAATATTCAGTGCTCTAGTTTAATTGGAAGAAGCATCTTAAAAAAGCAATGGAGTAAAAAAATAAAAAAAAAAAA
This sequence comes from Zanthoxylum bungeanum, assembly GCA_019454045.1. NCBI lineage: Eukaryota > Viridiplantae > Streptophyta > Magnoliopsida > Sapindales > Rutaceae > Zanthoxylum > Zanthoxylum bungeanum. The sequence continues at coordinate 133,473 of SKCR01039882.1, forward strand.
AAAAAACGTCCGAGATCCGAGTTATTAAGTCTGTAAGGGTGTTTTAACACCTAGTGCCCTAAAACCAACTGGTTTGGGAGTCACTGGCCCAACACTCGCTACATGGATCAAAGATGCTGCAAAAATATATTTATATCTGAAGTCTGGGTAATTAAGTCCGTAGGGGTGTCTTAACACCTGGTGCCCTAAAACCAACTGGTTTGGGAGCCACCGACCCAAAGCTCGCTACATAGATGGAAGATATTGTATATAAATAAAAAATAGAGAAAAATCAAAGAAAAAATCAGAAAAATCAGAAATATTATTCTATTGCTCCAAAAAGATGTGAAATCTGATAGAACTTTAGGACAAAAATATTACTCTCTTATCAACTGCACTTATGACTGTTGTGGGCAAAAATGAGTTGTTTAATATTTTGTTGGCTGTGTATATGAAGAATGGTAAAAATAATCGGAGAATTTACTTATTCGGTAATTTAGAATGAAACAAAACAACTAGTAACTTGGAGTAAAAGTTTTACCTGATTAGTCACTAAATTTCTTTATTCTCTTTTCGCTTTTGTGTGCATTAGTTTTAATACCTTTTTACTTTTGTAAAATGTTTGTGGGTATCATTGCTGTAAACCCTCACGAGACTACAACTCGTCCACTAGGGACACCTAGGGGTTTAAAGGCTTGTTGCATATGCTAAATGCAACCGTGATCCCTACGAAAGTGGCTTAGTTTAATTTTAATTTTATTTTGTTGTTTTGCTCGAGGACTAGCAAAATGTTAGGTTTGGGGGTGTGATGAGCGAAAAATATATCAATATTTACCGCCCCTTTTACTTAATATTTTGTTTAGTTTCTCGGGTTTGATGAACGTTTTGATATGTTTTATTTTATTTTGCAGATAAAATAATATCGGGACTCAATGAAATCATTTAGGATGAAATGTGGATCAAATAAGGGCAATTATTGGACTTGATATATTAATTTTGGAGATTGGAAACTTGAAAGGGCGTTTTTGACGAAGTGCAGTTTTGGAAATTCCAGTTTTGCGCATCTGTCGTATTTTGGGAATAACTTTTTACTCCAATATCGGATTGAGCTGATTCAAGTTCCCGATTAAAGAAATCGCAACGATCTACAACTTTGAAAGAGAAAATATTTTCAAATTATGATGATTTCATGACCGAAATTGATGAACCATCCAGAAGTGTGTGAAGTGTAATTATTAAAAGTCATTATCAATCATTTTCAAAGCAAAATATTAATTAATTAATAATTAATAAAAATTATCAAATCAACACCAAACAAGATAAGCAATTAGTGGAGCAATTATGGATTTGGTGGAGTAATTAGTGGAGAAATTAATAATGGATTTGGTGGAGAATTTGATGGATGATTTGATGGAGGCAAAATTTTGCCTATAAATACCAAGCCATTTCATTTGTAAAATTCATACTTTCTTCTAAGGAATTCCTTAAGAATACTAAGAAATTGTATCTTGTTTGTTTATTTACAGCTTTCAGTAATTAATTTCCACTTTCGCACTTTCTTTTCTTTACTTTTTCAGTTTTTACTTTCCGCAATTTACTTTTACGCACAATACTTTTCTTTCTTTAATTTTCAGTTTTTACTTTTCAGTAATGAGGAGGTAACTCCCCTTTGCTGGGGTAAAAGGTAAAACTTTTATTACTAATATTTAGATTAATCTCCCTTAATTATAATATATAAACTAGTTAAAACCTGACTTAACGAGGATACCGCCATATTGGTCGGTTGGTAATTATTTAAATTGGTTTTAACCTGACTAAACTGGATACCGCCTGATTGGTCGGTTGGTAATTAATTATTAATTTGACTTAATCTGGATACCGCCTATATGGCTGGTTGGTAATTATCATGCAAAGTTAATATATTATATTAAGGGAGATATCTAAAATAGAAATAATAAAAGTGGATCCTTTTACCTCAGCATTTTCTTTTATTGTAATTTTACTTTATTACTTTTCAGCAATTTACTTTTCAGCAATTTACTTTCAGCATTTACTTTTCAGTATTTATTTTTAGTATTTTACTTTATGTCTTTTCTTTTATTTAAGTTTTTACTACCTGTAAATATGTGTCGTAACTAAGCCAGTTATCTGGGGTTGTGATGAAATCCAATATCATCGGTTATAAGGGGTTAAATTATAGTTTGGGTAATATAAAGGTTTATTTATTGAGTCTTAATCCTAATGCTTTTTATTAACCGGTCATTAATAAAATTGAACTGGTAAATCTAAAATGAACTAGACATAGGGATTTTAGGTTTAAGACCTTAGACTTAATAGCCCACGATATTCCTTGAGGATAGATAACCCTTTAATAGATTTCCTTACAGGATAGGAATATACCTGTCGGGCGGGGGTAGCCATAATTGGAACTTAAACTTAATGAATCCAGATAATTTGGTTGACATAGACATATGGTTCAATTGGGTTAAACTGGGTATTTGTGTCTGACCATCGACATAGGCTTACACATAATTTAGTGTTCCAGGTTAATAAATCAATATATTACCCAACTTTAAGATAACCACTTCATCTTTAAAATGATATTGGAAGAAATCACACAACCCTAGTAGTTTTTAATATTGAATTTTCTTAAAACATATTTTCGACAATTTTATTTACTTGCTTTTAAATTTAGAATCGTCACCATTTCAAATCAATCAATCAAACAATCTGTTAGATACTAGTAATCATTTGACCTCATAAAATAATAGTTTTGATATTAAGTCCTCGTGGGATCGATATTTTTTACTTACGATACGTCTATCATAACAATCTGTTTATATACTAGTATATTACTATACTTTATATTGATATTATATTTTTATTAAGTAATATGTAGACTTAAACTAGCTGATTTCGATGCGTTATAGTGTTTACGGTCATTTTAAAATAATTTAATGGAAACTATATTCCAGTACGAGTGTATATGGAAAAATCAAGGCTGAATCGGAGTCAAAAGCTCAAGAACAGAAGAAAATTAATTTGACATGCTCTCGTCGCGCTCTCCAAGTGCGCCTCTCTTAATACGCTTGTTGTGTGCACTTTTTTTTTATTGAAAGCATTGCGTGCTTTCATTTTATCAGCTCTCTATACAGAAATTGGGTTTTAACCTAATTTATTTCTAACCTTCATTAAACACTTCCAAACACTCAAAATTAATTTTTAACATTTAAATCAAGATCAAAACATGTTATAGAACAAAATTATATTTTTCAAAATATTAATTTTTTTTTACAAAAACATAAATTTATTCAAAATATGCACATGGGTAAATTTTGAATCTGAAATACAAACCAAACAAGAATCCCACAAATAAGTGATCCTTGAATAATTCTAAGTCAGTTAAATGTGGTCAAGTGATTCTAAAATGGTAGCCATAACTCCAAGCTTTCATATAGAGTTTAAAACTCTAATTTATGTTCATGTCCAACATGAACATATTTGACACAATTACAAGCATATTGTGTTTATGCTTGCAAATTATCCATACACAATATATAACCTAATTCAACTTCAAGCTATATTATTATGTATCAAATACAAAAACATAGCTTATTAGAGAAGATCAAACTTACCTAGTAAGCTTAAACTAAATATCTAATCTTTTTTCCTTATTGAAAAAAGTAGAAAACTTTCAAAGCTTCTCTCACAAATATTTTTCTTTAGGCTAATTTTTTTATGTTTTGCCTTATGCTTGCTTGATTAAGCAAAAACTTGCTCAAGCTTGCCTTTATAGTCAAGCTAATGTAATTTTTAATTAATAAAATGTTCTAATAAAATTTTAGGTAAGCTTAATCCAATTTGACCAAATATGCATAATTAGCGTAACTAATCAATTTGTCTACCACTTTGATTTAATCCAATTAAATCTAGACAAATTTTAGCCACTTGATTAGTTTATTGTCTACCACTTTGTTTTAATCCAATTAAATCAAGCAAAATAAACCTATTATTATATATTTTATAATTACCAAAATATCCTCAAATAGTAGAGATATTTATGAAATTACAACAAAGTCCTTGTGTATTTATTATTTAATTATTAAATAAATTTAGATTAATCCAATTAATCTAATTGGGTCAAAGTAAATAATTAATGTTATCTAATAATAATTAATTATTTTAACCAAATATTATTTATCATCAAACATTATCGGTTATCCAAGTGCGCAACGAGTACACTTCATATTGTGGAACTCTATAAGTCCAGATACGTTCATCATATAATCCTACTTTATATGTATGATTTTCGGCCACCTCCGAATTTTCAAAGTACACGAATGATATTTATGAATTATACAAGTCGAGATTATCATAAATGTTTAACAATCCCTCCATTTAGGCTATCCGAGTTGTGCTTAGGAAACATATATTACACCGTCAAGTTTTCAAAATGCATATCTCATATTATTGACATGTCCACGATTTTTTACAATTAATATGAACACTATTTCTGATATATATATATATATGATCAACTATAGGTGATCGACTTTGTCCAAAGTCTTAAGAATCTTGACTTACTCACATAGATATCATAACCCTTTATGGTACATATACATGCCAACATATTCTATCTTGATACACAATTGATTAATGAGTGCATCAGTCTACACCATACGAACATATAGCGGTCATACCATGAAATGTCTCTGACATATATGACATCAAAGTGTGGAGGATCACACACAAAATCAGTATTATCATATAGTCAAATGATCACATATGCTACTCGACTCGAGAAGATTCCTATTGACGGTGGTGTGTGTTAGTGTCTCTAAGACATGCTCAATATCTCTAAACATGATTTGAGTATGAATAAATCAAGTAAAGTTAGAGAAATACTTACATTGATGTTGGGTGAATTTTCAAAAAATCCTTTGAATGGATGAAGCTCCAAGCTTTGATTTGTTGTTTTTCTCATTGGGTGAGTTTCCCTAACACCTCATTCAACTCCTCAAGTGATAGCTTTTAGAAAATTTTGAAGCAAAATTTACAAGAAGGAGAAGAGAAGTCATGGCAAAGTGGAGAAGAAAGAGAGAAAGTGAGTGTTGGTTTCTATTATATAGGTCCCAAACAAAGATTAAGCATATGAAATACTATAAAGAATATATATTTAAACATGAAGTATGGCGGAATCATACTTACAATGCCTTGTGATGAAGTAGAAGATCAAATGGTAGAAGCTCCAAGTGGTGGAGGATTCGGCCAAGAGAAGAAGAAGACTTGAAGCTCCAAGCTTTTGTATTCCAAGCTCTTTGATGGTTTCCCTATCACCTCTTTTGATCCCTTGCTTGTGCTAGCAAAAATGGAGAAGTGGAAGATCAAATCTTCCTTGCCCTTGACAATGGTGTTCACGGCAATTTGAGAGAGAAGAGAGAATTTTTGTGTAAAGACTTGATTAATTAATCTTTGTATTACCAAAAATCAATTTATATTTATGTTATAATTTATTAAATTAATAATAAATCTATGACATAAACCATGCAATGGCTTAGAGTGTCAAACACTCAAACTCCATGCAATGCCTTTGAGTGAAATGCACACTATCACCATGCAATGCCTTAGAGTGTTTTATACACTATTAACATGCAATGCCATATCAATGACAAGTGTCATGTGGGCCCCACACGTTTCCCAATAAAAGTGGGCCCACGTCCACTCACGCGTTCGGGTTCGATATTTCCGAAATACCGAGCTAGCGTCGCGACGTTAATTAAATCGGATTTAAATAAATAATCGCTCCTAGCGAAATTATTATTTACGTCGCTTACGAATTAATTCTAAATTAACTCGTACGCCCGAATTAAAATCTAATTTTAATTTCGCGTCGAAATCGAATTTCGATTATTATATCGAATATAATAATTATATCGATTAATTCCAAATTAACCGTTCTCTCTCTCTAAATAAGGCACTTTATCCGAGATAAAGTTTCTCCGCAATTAATCCAAGATTAATTAAGTTCGAATCAAATATCATAGGTGAATCTTCAGGAAGCGACCCAAGAGATCTCCGGATATTTTGGCAGTAAATACGGTCGTCGGATAATCCGAACACGTACGTACCTCGTACTACGTCTTTACCGATTTACAAGACAAGGTTGGCTTCTAGCAAAGCGCCATGCCTACCCAATTCTCCAGAAATATTCTTATAGGAATATAAGATCTGTATCAGGCGTAGTATACCGTAGTATTGCGTACATCGATCCAGTATCGGATGGTCACATGCTAGGCCTGGGGCTGGAGATGTGTCTGCCCCGTACGAAACATATATCGGACATCAAGCAACTAGTCTCTTTAAATCGGACAATCCTGACCTTGTCATATTGTCCCGACGGTTGCAACCTTTTATAGAGTACTAGTTCTGTGTGTTGGTTTTCTATAAGGTCCCAAGGTCAAACAAGACATGAAATTATGTGTGAACACATCAACGGAGGTAGCGGAATACTCACATTGATCGGTAGAGTTGATTTGGAGACGATTCAAGCCCAAAAACGCACTGCCTTTGTAAGCTCACTGCAGCAGTCCACTGCCTACAAAAACAGAAAATTAAGTGAAGAAACGGAGCTCCAATCATCGTCGGATGGATCCCGTCTCATGGGGGAACCTCCCTACCACCTTCGCAAGACTTGTAGTGTGCTAGCACTTGATTTCTCACCATGAGAAACCACTCTTTGCTTCCCTATTGTCACGCCCAAACTGGTTCAAAACCAGTGAAGAATTGCTTCCATTGCCGTGAGAGAGAAGAGAGAATTTGAGAGAGAATTGTGTAATGGTTTGTTAATTAAAATGATTTACCAAAAATCAATTTATATTTATTCCATAATTCATTAAATTAATAATAAACTTATGACACAAATTCATGCAAAGGCTTAGAGTGTCAAACACTTCATTTCCATGCATTACCATTGAGTGCAATGTACACAATCTCCATGCAAAGCATTAGAGTGTCAAATAAGCATAATATGACATGTGTCATAGTTAATGCATATCTTGACATGTGTCATGTGGGCCCCACACGTTTCCCAATGAAAGTGGGCCCACGTGCACTCACGCGTTCGGGTTCGATATTTCCGAAATACCGAGCTTACGACGCGACGTTAATTCAATCGAATAATTTGACGTCGCTAACGAATTAATTCCAAACTAACTCGTTTGCCCGAATTAAAATCTAATTTTAATTACGCGTCGAAATCTAATTTCGTATAATATATCGAATATATTAATTCATCGATTAATTCCGAATTAATCGTTCTCTCTCTTTAGACGATATTTTATCCCGGATAAAATATCTCCGTTATTAATCCTAGATTAATTTCTCTCTCTTCTATTATAATCCCAGATTATTCAAGAGTGCGAGTTGTGCGTCATCGGTGGATTATCGGGAAGCGACCCATGAGATCTCCGGATAATCTGGCAGTAAATACGGTCGTCGGAGTATCCGAATCACGTACGTACCAAGTACTACGTTCTACCGATTTACGAGACAAGGTCGACTCCTAGCAAAGCACCAAGTCTGCCCAGGTTCTCCAGACATATTCATCAAAGAATATCTAGATCTGTATCAAGCGTAGTATACAATTGTATTGTGCATATCGGCC